>JAODAL010006535.1:0-132666 GCA_025379985.1 Phyllomedusa bahiana | reverse complement strand
TTTACCGAAAAAAAGAGCAGGTGTAGCTTTATTTACTGAAGATTAGCTTTTCTGCATTGCTCTTTGAAATCCCTTATTAAAAAAAAGGTAAAAATATTCTAATCATTGCAAAAACCCCCACGCCTGATGAGGCCAAGTGAAAACAAGCTGGCTGTGACAATGAAATGGCATGGTGAGAAAACTCTTGAGAAAAAACAAACAAAAAAAAACACCAGGACAACTCCTTTAAATATTTTGTCATTGTCTGATGAAACATTCCCTTTAACAGTGGCAATATCACTTAAGAAGGGGTGGGGGGTTTCGGAAAGAAAAACATTTTAATTGTACAAAGCAAATTTAAATTTAATTTACAGCTTTTTCACCCAAAGAAAAATGAAATACAAGTGATCTTTTGTTTGGTTTAAATTGGGCGTTTGCGTGCCCTATCCTAAACCAATCAAGAAGGGAATTTGGGGCCAAATCCACTATAAAATAGGAAAGTAAAATTCGTGCGAGCCTAAATGAAGCTTAAGCGTCACAAAAACTCCATGAAAACAAAAGAGTAACAATCCATGGAAAGCAGCACCATCCACTGGACCGGAAAGCTACCATTGGGCAGAGGCTTTTCTAGTAAAACTTTTTTGTTTGGGTCAATTTTTAGCTACATTCGCTCATAACTTTCTAGATGTGATCAGAACCAGAAAATCCCTCAGCAAATTGCAAAACATTCATCAAGCAAAATCAAATCATGCCAGCAGGAGGTTAACTGGGTAAGAAGCCGGCTGTGGCACTTGGTATAATCGCTCGTACAAAGCAAAATTACATGTGACTGAAATTTTACCCATCTAGAGGAGGGCTTCCGAAACCCGGGGCCTTTCAGACATGTACAGATACTCTGAAAATATACGCTAAAGGGGCCTGTGCACAAGTAGAATTAGGACACAGGTTTTATCAACCTTCTAAAGACAAAAATAGGGAAGGTCATAAAGGGGGGGTTAAACTGAAATTTCTGCTCCTCCCTTGGGTTTTAAGAAATGCATAAAACCTGCATAGACAGGCAGCCTGAATAATAGATTCTGGTAAAGTGAAAGTCACAAGCCCAAAAATCAGTTGTTTAGATGGTATCAAGACCATTCTTACAACAGGGCGACAGGAGGTATGTTTGGAACTAAAGCGGCTACAGTCTTGCTCATCGGTGGCCTACCTGCATGAAATTTAACAAAACCCTCACCCCTTTTTTTTTCCCCCCCCTTAAACCCTTTCCTTCAAAATTTTTAGACAGTATGTTTTATTTTATTATCAAATAAACTATAAAACCCCCCCTTGGGGGGGCGTGCTTCTTTTTTCACTGAAACTGTCTTTTTTGTATCCCCAAATAAACTGAAAGGGCGGCAGAAAGCTGTTCAGAGTTTTCCAGCCAACATTCCCTTCCCCCAAAAAACAATCTTTTTACTTTTCAATAATGACAACTCAAAACCCAGTTAGATGATGGGGTTTAAACAGACTTAGGAGTCCAGTGGGAGGTCCTTCTCATTGAGTAGCCCCACCCACTGGACTTCTGCTCCTAAAGTCACCAGAGCTTATGCTGATTTTTTTCCCACAAAACTATTTATAAATTTACTTTGTTCACTAGGGCCTTAAAAAAGGGGTTTTTCCCGGGAACTTCCAAAACTTGTTTTTCTGCTGGAAATTTATTTTTAAAAATTTAAAACAAAAAAAGAAGCCTACTCACCTCTGTGAGGGGCCCCTTTAAAAAAGGCCCCGTTTTGGCCAGCCTGTACATCCGGCTGCAGAGTGAAGGGGCCCACCCATTAAACCTGCCAGTGTATCCAACACGGGCCAGAGCGGTCACGGTAATGTGATTTTTGGGGCCCAATGATTGGGCCTTCCACATAGCAAATAAACAATGGACGTTCCCCAATGCACCCGGGGAATTTTAACGGGGCCCGGGCCCACCGACGGGGGGAGTGGGCTTTTTTTTTTCTTTTTCCCTAATCATCCCCCCAGGGGGTCAACTTGGTTTGGGCCACCCCTGACAACCCCCTTTTAAAAAATGAACTGCATTTTAAGCAAGACAATGAACTCACTTTTCTTGCCCAGAAATTCTGCCCATCTTGAACATTCATACCATATCCACAGAATATGCCAGAAGTGCATAATGGATGCAGGTTCCAGAAGGGGCATTTGGGGTCCACCCCAAACCCTATCCCCGCCTAAAAGATGTGGCCACAGCAATTCAGGTAGGGAAAAAGGGTGGGCACAGACAAAGATTGGATGCCCCCCCTTTAAATTTAACAAGGGGTGGAAAGCAAAAAATGGGACCCAAAAGACATTTATGACATGTCCTGTGGAAAAGTCAAAAAATGTTTAAGATGGGAATAACATGTAAAATGTGTCACTTTATTATAAATTACCATACTGGAAAATTCAAAAAAATTACATCTATCTGCTAGATTAGAGAAAATAACCAGAGGTGGGACAGAAAAAGGAAAAGAAAAGGAAATTATACACAAGGATTTGGAAGAAGAGGGTTTTTAAAAGCACTGGCTAGTAAGGGCTTGGGGATGCACATACACCTTTTTCTAAATGCCCTAGGAGTATTATTTTTTAGAGATGTTTTCCAAAAGATAATTTTCCCCCATCCCAGGACTCTGGGCCCCACCAGTAGAAGCCTTACTGTTAAAGGTTGTACTTGGATGAATGTATGTCACATAGACTTTGAATGAAGTAGCGCTGCACATACACAATCACTGCTCCACTCAGACACCTCTTCACTGTGATCGAGACGAGAAGACCCAGGTCGGTGTTGATCCTGGCTTCATAAAAAAAACTCCCCCTTGCGCCGAGGGTGCCCAAAATGTACCCCCCTTAGTCTATTGGTTACTTGCTGCCCCTCTTCCGCATGACGTATCACTGGAGTCTACTTAAATGATGAAGGTAGACACAATAAAACTAAGGGCCATATGCATGAAAACTGTCTTTTGTCAAAAACCACTTTTTTGCCAGGCAACCAAACAAGCGCCCCTTTTTTCATTTCCAAGAAATATATGAAATAAAAGGGGCGCCCTGATTTTTCTGTGGGAACAAAGTTGGTTTTTAGACCAACAGTTTTCAACGTTTGGGCCCCCAAATCTCCAGAAGCAGATTCCATAGCAAGAAATTTTCTTCCAACTATCTTACATACAAGAACACATATGCAGACATGCTTTCCGAAAACGACTGCTTATGCTTCACATTTAATCTATTCATTCAAGGATTATGTTCTTGGAAAAGCTGCATCATTCTGAGAATTGCCAAACCAAGTGACCGCGCACAACCAGATAGTGACTCAGCATCTGCCAATTCATGCTTTAATCAGTCAACTAAGGAGCCGCCTATGACTGCTGCGCACAGATACTATGGATTCTTAACCCTGTAAAACACTGGGAGAAAACCCTTAAAATCAGCAGATGTGACAGCAAGAAGCCCCAGGCACCACAGTAATCGCATATTATATGGATTAAGAACCTAAGGACCTGAACGACCTGGAGAAACTTCTGGACTAAAATGTACAACCAACTGAAAAGTCTCAGCTATAAGGCTATGTTCACACAATGTAATTGCAGGCCGTACAGTACGTCCCCAAAATTAACCGGGATGTTTGGGAGTCGGGGGATTGCCGCGTACTCCGCAACCCACGGGGGGGGGAGTTGCAGCCCGCCGGGGCCCCATAACTGTCCGTTCCCCTTGCCTTTTCAATACTTTGACCCCGGGGAGGAGGCGTAATCCAGTCCTCATAGCCTAATTTGGGGCACCATCCTTTCCCTATTAAGCGCAAATATGACGCAAATGCCCCCAAATTGCCCGTGGTAACAAGTCCCCTTAAAACACGGTTAAGAGACCAGAACTGAACTACGTGTGAGCTGTCAACCTATACCCTACCACTACCACCAAAGTAATGAACATGTCCCATTATCTACTGTATGTCTGCATCCTCAAACTGCGGCCCTCCAGCTGTTGGGGAAAATACAACTCCCATCAGATTTATAAAATCTATAACAGTGGCAGAGGAATTGTAGTTTCCCCAAAAAACTAGAGGGGCCCCAGTTAGAGGAGCTGATCATGTCTATGTTTATAGACACTAAGGCATGTTCAACGGCTTTAATTGGGGGGGCGTAATTTCGCCCCGCAATTACGCCGTGTGGGCGGGGCGGGGGGTTAAGCAGGGGGGGCCGGGACTTCGCCGGCCCCTAGACTATCACTGCTAGGGGCCGATAAAGCCCTAGAAGTGACATGTCAATTAAACTCCCCCCCCGCGATCTCCGGGGGGGGAGAGGAGAACTAATCCATAGTTCTCTATGAGAACTGTAATTACCGGTAATGGGGTGGGCCTTTTCGGCCCTAAAAAACACTTTCCCGAATTGTAGAAAAAAAACGGCCCCTTTTTTTAAGCCGTGGGAAAAGGGCCCAAACATTATGAAAACGGGGGTTTTTGGGGTTAATCCTTTTGGGCCCCCAAGCAAAAATAGGCTCCCCCAAATTTTTTCAGACACAAAGAAAAGAAAGGGGGCTCTGAGGGTTCAAGGCAACAAACTTAACCAAGACAGTTTTTCCCCCATTCCCCCAAGGCATGTTCACACCATGTAAATTTCAGGGCACATTGTCAGTTTTTTTTGCGTTCAATACGCCCGAAAAACGCTTCCCCAATTTCGGTTTCAAAATCCCCATAAAAGCTATAAATTACTCAGGTTCTTTCCCCCGTGAAAAAATAGGCGTGTAAAAGTATCCGGGAGGAGAAGTGACATTCCTCTTTTCCAGGTGCTTACCGCCATGGAAATTGGGGGCGGGGCCGCTTTTTTCCCCCCTTTGAATACTTACTTATAAAACAAAACCCTGCGCCTCCCCTACCCAACCCCGACCCCTAACCCCCTAAAAAAAATAAAACCCACCCGGAAAAACCCCCCATTCCCCTCTCTTTTAGGTTGGGCTTTTTCTTACCATAGATGTTTTGGGTTTAAATCGAAAACCCGTAATATTAAAATGTTTAATCTTCAGGCTACCTAAAAGGAAAAAAAAATGGTTAAAAACGCATAAAGCTAAGGGGTATAAAAATTTATTGATAAAATACCCTTCCAAGTAAAACGGTTATTTTTTTTAACACCGGTTAATTGAACGAATTTCCCCCGCAATTACCCGTGTGGCGGGGGCGGACGGGGGGTAAAGGGGGGGGCCCCCTTCGCCGGCCCATTACCCTCCTGCTACCCCCGATCCCGTAAAATGAAGTGGTTATCTGCCCTTTCCCGGGTACGCCGGGGGGGGAGAGGAGGTAACCATAGTTTTCATAAGAACGTGAATTAACCCTAATGAAGGGCCGTTTTTTCGGCCCTAATTGGCGCACTTCGGCGCTAATTACGGACCGAAAAACGCCCATTTTAAACCGGGAACATGGCCTTTAGGGGCTTTCTTCACTCTCCCAGAATGTGGGTAGATTCACTTGTATCAAATTTCACACAGGTTTCTAAATAGATTCTGTGCACAAACTGTGTGAAATATGAACACAAAACATATTGAAAATCCTCTGCCTCCTATTAATTTCCATAGTAAAACCATGTCAACTAGCCATGTTAAAAGCAACACCCAGGTTTACTATTGCAATCAATGGGAGGGCAGAGTGTTTCTGGATCTTCAGTCCCAGAGTAAATCACTTCATGGAAGAGACTGAATATCCACTCTGTACTCAGTGTCTTAGACGCAACCTAAATCCTCCAAAAACCATCATTCAGGGTCTGGAAATCCACATGGGATTTTGCTGTTGAAATGATGAATAGTGTGAACATAACTTATAAGGCAGCGTTCACACAACGACATTCGATGCTGGAAATGTCAGTGCCGAATTATCATCGCCTTCTCATCAACAATTCTGTGATTGTAAGGGCAGAATTGAGACGAGGATACGACTGATTTTCCAAGCAGATTTTCTGCCTCCTCTTCCCTATAATGGCTGGCATTACATTTTTTGTCGCCATTGACAATTTTCAGCGTTGAAAAGAATCCAGCGGCGAGTGAGCCATGCTGCCGACTCCATAGGGAATAATGGAAGTTGTAACTGGATTGGACGCTGATGGAGCACAGGTATCCCCTTTGATTATGTTGTGGTCACAGACAGCAGCAATCAATCAAAGCAGGGATTGAAGGCTTCATCTGGTCCCTGCTGTTCAAAAGATCGTCCCAGGAACAAGCATAACTACAGCCCTGTTCCACGCAGTTGATCCCGGGACCAGAACCCCCTCGTAGCAGTGACTTTTGGTGTTGCTACTGGAGAACAGATCTGCCCCCCTGTCAAAAGAAATGGAAGTCCCTATTTACCCTGATTGACAGGGGAACGTATGGGCCCAGCACGATTTTCTCTGCTTCTTAGGGAATGTTCACACAGCTTATTATGGGCACATTTTGCCGCTATTTGCCGTCTTTTCACCTAATACGAGCAAAACTGCCCCCTAAATCAGAATCCATATTTTCCCTAGAGACTATGGGGTTACACCTCCTCTCCCCGGCGATAAAACGACGGCGGGGGGAAAAAGTGACAGTCAGACAAATGAATTCTATGGGGGGGCCCCGGGGTGCCGTCCCCCCATGTCAGGAGTATTTTTAATCCTGCTTTCATCCTTATACATCCACCATTGTTTGACCTACTCCATTGCTCATAGCTACTAAGAGTTTTTTGGACAAAGCTACGGCCAAATTCTACTCTTAGGGCACTTTTGGGATCACTGTGACCTTTAGGGTACGTTCAAACAGCGTGTTCAGTCCGTGAGAACATCCCTTCTTATATGCATGTCTGGGGCCCTCTAGACCAGGGGTCTTCAAACTACAGCCTGCGGCGTCTGCTGGATCCTTAAAGGAGTTGTCCCCCACAAATTTCATAGGCGCATGAATGAAATACTCGCACTTCCGGTTCAGACGACTCATTTGCATCAGCTCTGTGCTGTTTTCAAAGCTGTGCTTTCATTTCAAATTAGATCAGTTTTAGCTCAAAAGCTTCTAAAACCTTTGCAGAAGGCTTTATCGACCCTCAAAAAAAAAAACCCTAATTACAGTTCTGTTTTTTTTTCATAAATCAAGTTTTTTTACGCCCAGCAGCACAGACACTGCTGGGACCTGTGGATGACATCACTCACGCTACTCATAGAACAAACAGCAGGGGGAGAATTGTTTAAGGTCTTTACTGGGGGGAACTGAAATACCAGGAGGTCAAAATTCATTTGTATCCCCTTTAGGAAAACAGATGAACAAAGAAATATATTTTGGAAAATGCTTTATTTTTGTTTCCCTACAATTTGAAAGCTATTCTTTGTAGCGAGACAACCCCTTTAACTTCCACAGCTGCCCCTGTGCCCGGCCGACATTGAACAAAACTACAGTTCAATGCTGGTGGGCCCTGTAATCGTGAGCGGAACAACGAGGTGGCGCTGCGTATGCGGGCACAGCCCAAAGTGACCCATCATCATGCCTGATGACGTCACCCCCCTTTTGCCAGAAGGGGGGCGACTAGGCAAGTACTTTTATTATAAGCCCGGTTTCTATAAATGAAGCATGTTTTATCCTTTTTGGGGAAAATTACCGCCTATTGGGGACTTTTACCTGCCTACGGGGGGACCTACAACAAATTTTTTCCCGGAAAAAGAAACATCTGAAATTTTCCAACCAGATCTAAAGAAACTGATGCGCCCCTTGCTTCACCTTGTCACGACTAGCAGGAAAAATTATGGAACCGGAAAATTTGATCTCTTTAACCCAAAAAGCAGGCCCATATTTCCCGGTTGAAAATACCGGTTTTGTTATTTTACTTTACTTGTTCTTCATTTTAAAAAATTGAAAATTTGTTCCCGTTTTTTGTTTTTTTAAAACTTAAAAATAAGATATGTGCAGTGCACATAGGAACTTGTTCATAGTTTTTTGTTTTGTTTTTTTAAACGATATTCCGACCCTACGATGACCTGAGGGACAGAGAACTGGCCTTCTGTTTAAAGAGTTTGAGGACCCCTGCTCTAAACAGACCCAAACACGCATCAAACAATGTGCAGTGGGATTTTACATTGCTTTCTATATAAAACACGCATAGTCGTTCAGACGAGTGATTGTGTGTTTCGGACCTTTTTAAGAATTTTTACAAAGTCAATCCCCCTTTATCCGAAAGACACAGCAGGGGGCCCTTTTAATAAAATAAAAGGGTGCGATCCTGCTGCATCCAATACACATCTAAACACTACGCGTGTTGGATTCCTTTGGGATCCGAAACGATGCTGTATTTTTGGATCATTTTTCGGGGGGGGTCAAAAAACCCCGTGTGAACGACCCTTATAAGAAGTACCCAATTATTATTTTTTGTTAAAAAAATTTTTTTTTTCGGGATTTGCATAAGTACCAGATTTTGGGGTGGGTGTGGTTCCTAATACTATAAAGGGGGCGTTTCCCCCAGCAAAGACAAAAAACCGGTCGGTCCTGTTTTGCGGGCCCTCCCCCCAAACCGCGAGAGGGGGCGCGGCTTTTTCTCCCGATACCCGGGAAGATTGTGCTTGCAGAAAAAGTTTTTTGCGGGCGGAAAAAAAGCCGGGCCCGGGAAAAAACCCCTGCAGTGGGGACCTGCGCCGGTTTTTTTCCCTAAGCACCATTGTGCTCATTTTTAGACGGTTTTTTAAAAACGGGAAAACCACAAAGCGCCTGAAAAACCATCCTAAAACCCATGCCGTGGGGACTGGTCCTAAGTATCCTAGAATTTACACACCGAAAAACACTGCAATATTAAGCCTGGACCAAAACCCAAAAAATAAACAAACCACAAATAATGGTCCCAGAAAAAGTAATCAGATAAATTTAAAAATTCATAATTTTATTAACAATCACTAAAAACATACATATAAGATCATAAAAAGCAAATGTAAACACATGATGAAGTAACAGCAAAAATTCATTTATATACACATGCATATGAAAAAAGTGCAAAGTGCCTATATATTATATAATTAAATACTTAGATTACTTATATAATATATAGGCACTTTGCACTTTTTTGAATTTTTTTTTAATATGCATGTGTAAATAAATGAATTTTTGCTTATTTTTTGTGTGCTTATTTTCCCTTTTTGAGTGCTGTTACTTCATCATGTGTTTACATTCGCTTTTTATGATTTTATATGTTTTTAGTGATTGTTAATAAAATTATGAATTTATAAGTATCCTAGGTTGTCACTTGGCCACGGTTTACACTTCACACAGTGTGCTTTTGTGCTCCTTTTCAAGGCTTTCTTTTATGCGATTATAAGATGAAGTATGTGCAAAAAAACATGACATGAAGATCCCAGAGAGCAGGAACATTATCACACGTAAATGTGCCAAACATCAGCTCTAATACAAGGAAGTTCCCTGTACTGAGAGAAAAGCACAAAATAAGCAGCAGAAGACACAGCAAGTGAAGAAAAAGTATAAAACGGCTTACACTGCAAAATAAAAAATACCTGTGGTGTGAATGTAGCCTAATTAGCTGGTCATACGAGTACAATTTACACTTTGGATTCTATTGTTGAAAACTGCTTCAGACGAGTATTTCATGTGGATTTTAGGCCAGTTTATTACAGCGTATTTACATGGAAAACCAGTCCTATTCATGTCTTTGGGGTTTGGGATGTGGATTCACAAGTGGAATACAACAGAAAAAAGAAAATGTCCTAAGTTTTTTTTTAGGGTATTATCATCTGGCGTATTGCGCACCGTACCATAAACGCCGTATTTCAGCGTGTAATTGCTCTGCATTAAAGGCGTTGTCTCATTACAAGCTTTCAGCCTATCTCTGTGCCTAGCAGTTGAATTCAGGGGCATGCTTCTTGTCTGCCTCTTCTCCTCCCTCCCCTAAGCACACAGAAAGCTCTCCTGGTAACTTCTATACAGGGGGGGGAGGGGGTGGGGGTTGCTGCCAGAGTTAACCCTGTGTGTGCCTGCCTAGGTCTGCTGCAGCTCTTGCTGCTCGTCTCCACAGTCAGGAGACAGGAGAGGGCTGATCTATGAGTGTGGAGCCAGAGCAGGGGGGATGCAAGTGTTCCTATACCCCCTGCTTAGCATACAAATCTGCACATCTCAAGCAACAAACAGGCCCTGTCAGAACAGACACAGGGCAGCTGGGAAGTGTTACTATACTCAGGATGTGTCACTAGTACACCAGAGCATGAAGCATTCACATGCCCCCTGATCTGTATAGTATTAGTATAGTTACAGCTCCACAGACACATCATGATTATAGTAACACACAGGGTCACTGCTGTCACATCTGTGTAGAGAGCAGGAGGAAGCAGGCACACACAGGGTTAATCCAGGAAGCACAAACACCAGTGCCCTCCCCCTCCCTCCACTACAGAAGCATTCTGTGTGGGAGGGGCTCTCTGCTCTGACCTGTATTCAGAAGGTGATGAGTCATACAGACCTGACAGCCAGTGAGATAAGGATCAACAGGTCCACTGCTATAGAGATTTGAGAAGCTGATGTACTACTACTAACAGGGCTTACTAAAAATCAGTAGGACATTTGTAATGAACATATATTGCAAAGCTGCTTGTTTTTTAAAGATCTTTTAATTAAAGCCCAATCATTGTAGCAAGACAACCCCTTTAAGCCCGAAGTGTGCCCCGCAAAAACAGTAAGGGTCCGTCCACATGCCACGGTTTCTTGGCCTGATTTGTGGACGGTATATGGGTTTGGAAACCGTCCTCGTAGACTTTAAAGGGAACCTGTCACATAGATTATGTCCCTCTTGCTGAGGGTAGCACAAGCTAGTGACAGACCTGCTGTTTCCAGCACTGTGCCCCTTATTCTGTAAGATGCAGCAGTTTCAGAGCATTTACCCCTCTAATCTTATTCATGAGCAGGTGTTAGCCCCGCCCACCTGGCAGTTATTCACATGTTTCTACCTATTTAAAGTAATAGATTTATCAGTTGAGGTGGGCGGGGCTAGCCTCAGACGGGCGGGGTTTGAAAAAAAAAAACTGACTGAATGACTCTTCTGGCTGAAAACTGCAGATTTGAGCATTAAATACACAAAAACTCCAGCATCTTACAGAATAAGGGACACAGCACTGGAAACAGCATGTCTGACACTGGCTTGTGCTGTCCTCAGCCAGGGGGTATGCATAACCTATGTGACAGGTTCTCATTAATAAAAAATCTGTTTAAGTGTCCACAGTGAACTCATTTTCAGCTGCCGGAGTTCCTTGGAGCATACACAATCCTCTGCCCAGTTTTCGGGCAGATGATGTGCAATTCAATGGTTACAGGGAAAAAGGGAGAATCTGCAAACAGAACCGTTCCCCAAAACCATCCAGAAGACAAAATCCCGGCTGGATTCTTAACCAGAATCCGACCGGCACTTCACATATGCCTTGTGGATGGGCCCGAACTCATAGCTCTCATTGGGAGGTATGATCACCTGCCACTTTCCCAGTGTACAATACGCGCCGGAGAAAACATATGTGCATGTTACTTCTTCCCTGCACTTACGCACCAGGAAGCGAGTCAATGGGAGCCGGCTGTCAGCGCTTTGGAAGTACAAGTATGAGTCACAACATGCCATGTGAGCATACCCTTAGGGCACATTCACACAGCGTATTGCTACGCGTACTGTACGCGCTGCGTGTTTTAGAAGTACGCACTATCCAGCACGTACTTCTAAAGCACAGGGGGACATTACTGCCATTATCCACAGCATGTAAGCACCGCGACATGTCACGTCTCTCCCCCGACATACAATACACACATATTGTACGCCGGGGCCGACAGATGTAATTCATAGCTCTCTATGAGTTTCCCTCATTGCAGCAGGCATTTTGGCCGTATTAAAGCGCTAATATGCGGCAAAATGCGAGACAATTATGCCGTGTGAACATACTCTTAGGGTATGTTCACACGGCGTAATTTCACCACATATTTGTGCTCTTATACGGGCGGGATGCGCCAAAATTACAGTGACTGAGATCTCATAGAGAACTATGGATTACGCCTCCTCTCCCTGCTCCTACAATATGATCGTACTGTACGCGCGGGGAGATAAGTGACATGTGCGGCGAGTATGCGCCGTGAGTAATGAATGTCAATAGGGCCGGCGCCCCCGCCCCTTATTCAAGCCGGAATGGCGAGCGCAATCCGGATCACAATTACGGCTTGAATAAGTGAACACGGCCTTAGGCTACCTTCACACAGCGTGATTGTGGCGCGTACAGTACGGCTGCAATTACGCCGGGTGATTTGGGAGTATTCCCACAGTGTAGGGGAGGGGCAGCCCGCCAGCCCCATTGACATTACTCGTAGCGCGTATTCACCGCAAGTAATTGACATGTCACTTATCTGCTGCGCGTACAATACGATCGTATTGTACGAGCGGGGAGAGGAGACATAATCCATAGTTCTCTATGAGGACTATGGATTACTGTAATTTCGGCGCACATTTCGCTTATATTAGAGCACAAATACGTGCCGAAATGCGCCCGTGTGAACATAGCCATAGAGAGCTCCAGGAGCAGCGCTCATGAGCCTTCATTTCTTACAGAAATGATGAACGCCTCAGACCATTACTTGAGGTCATTTAGGTGTTTCCCATTTCTATACAGCCAGAAACCAGTTTACACAATCTGTAGGTAGAATATGTAACACGGCTGGCATCATAGTGTTGGAGAGGTCATAGGGGTAGGTCAGACACTCACCAGCCTGATCACAGAGAACAAGAACTACACTGTAAAGCTGCCATCTCACATGGCTGCTGACGCTATGGTGTAACTGTGAAGGAGACCACACTGTACAGAAAGCGATGTGAAGAGGCTGCAGGGGAATACTCACCCTCTCTGGCTCGTGTCTATGAGGCTCGGCGGTATAGAACTGAGCTCCGCACCCTTCACTGACCTGAAGAAAAAAGAGAGAATTTCGACAATTCCAGAACTCCATACCGCCGGGGGCGTGGCCAGCAAGCCTCAGCCAATCAGCAGCTTCATAACCTTGACGCTAAGGCGAGTAGGATCCAATCAACAAACCCGTAGTACCGGTTGTAGCCGCGCCCCTCAGTGGACGGAATTCAAACCGTGTCCTACGGGCGGTGACATCTCTGTGCTGAGGGAGGGGGATGGGACGGAGGTAGTGGGGGTCGTCAGCGCAGCCTGCAGTCACAGCTCTCAGGATCGCGCTGTGTTACTGGACGTGCTGGGAAAAGAGGAGGCCAGCACTAGAAAAGGGAGACAACACTGAAATAAAGAGTTCGATTGATTCCATCTGTGTCACTATTGCTGAATATGTCATGAAATATGGTTATCCCAGCTCTAGTGATGAGAGCACGGTATACACTGCAGAGAAATAGATGAATATAGTTCTTATAAGCCTGTGTTCACACTGTGGTGCTGGACCCAACATCTGGTCATACAGTACCTGATGAGCCTTATAGACTGCCCAATGAACCTTATAGACTGCCCGATGAACCTTATAGACTGCCCGATGAACCTTGTAGACTGCCCGATGAACCTTGTAGACTGCCCGATGAACCTTGTAGACTGCCCAATGAACCTTTTAGACTGCCCAATGAACCTTTTAGACTGACCGATGACCCTTGTAGACTGCCCGATGAACCTTGTAGACTGCCCGATGAGCCTTATAGACTGCCTAATGAACCTTATAGACTGCCCGATGAACCTTATAGACTGACTGATGAGCCTTATAGACTGACCGATGAGCCTTATAGACTGCCCAATAAGCTTTATAGACTGCCTAATGAACCTTATAGACTGCCCGATGAACCTTATAGACTGCCCAATGAGCCTTATAGACTGCCCGATGAGCCTTAGAGACTGCCCAATGAGCATTATCGACTGCTTATAGACTCCCAATGAGCCTTACCAACTGACCGATGAGCCTTATTGACTGCTCAAAAACTGCCCAATTCGTTAGCGACTGCTTATAGACTCCTGATGAGCCTTATAAAGTGCCCTATGAGCTTTACTGACTGCCCAAAGTGCCTTACCAACGTCTCGATGAGCCTTATCCACTGCTCAGACTGCCGAGGGGCCTTGCCAACTGCCCATAGAGTGCCCGATAGGCCTTATCAAGTGCCCAATGAGCCTTAGTAACTGCTCATAGACTGCCCGAAGAGCCTTATAAACTACTCATAGACTGCCCAATGAGCCTTATCAACTGCTCATAGACTGCCCAATGAGCCTTATAGACTACTCATAGACTACCCGATGAGCCTTATAGACTGCTCAGACTGCCCGATGAGCTTCATCAACTACTCATAGACTGCCCAATGAGCCTTATCAACTACTCATTGACTACCCGATGAGCCTTATAGACTGCTCAGACTGCCTGATGAGCCTCATCAACTACTCATAGACTGCCCAATGAGCCTTACCAACTGCTCATAGACTGCCCAATGAGCCTTATATACTCCTCATAGACTGCCCAATGAGCCTCATCAACTACTCATAGACTGCCCAATGAGCCTTACCAACTACTCATAGACTACCCGATGAGCCTTATAGACTGCTCAGACTGCCTGATGAGCCTCATCAACTACTCATAGACTGCCCAATGAGCCTTATCAACTGCTCATAGACTGCCCAATGAGCCTTATAGACTGCTCATAGACTGCCCGATGAGCCTCATCAACTACTCATAGACTGCCCAATGGGCCTTATCGACTCCTCATCCACTGTATGATGGGCCTTATCAATTGCCCACTGTGCCTTATAAACGTATCGCCTGCCCAGCTATTATTGATACTTTATCGTCTGCCTGACATTATCAACTTCTCATCGACAGACCGATGGGCTACAGTCTGATGATGGGCCTTAATGACTTATCATTTAGAAGTACACGCTATCCAGTGCATAGTTCTAAAACACGGGGAGGGGGAGCGGCCCCATTTACTGCCATTATCCACGGCACGTAAGCACCGCGAACAAGTGACATGTCAATTATTCGCGGCGAATACGCGCCGCGAGTAATGAATGTCAATGGGGCTGGCGGCTGATACGCGCGTATTAGCATGAGCTCCTGAAAGACACAATGTGTCTATGGGCTATGTTCACACGGTGTAATTGCCGTAGATTGCCAGATGGGCCTTATACATTTTTTATCGACAGTCTAGTGGGCTTTATGACTTCTCACAGACTGTCCAATAGGTCTCATCAAATTCTTACTGACTGACTGCCAGATCGACTCCTCATTAAATGCCTAATGGGCCTTATTGACTTCATTGACTGCTTGATAGGCCTTATCAACTTGTCATTAATGGCCCAATGGGCCTTATCAACTTGTCATTGATTGCCTAATATGCCTTAATGACTTCTCATAGACTGTACAATAGGTCTTAACAGTATCTCATCAACAGCCCGATGTGCCTTACTGACTTCTCATTGAGGGCATCATGGGTTGCATTGACTGTCCAAATGGCCTTACCAGCTTTTCATAGGCACCCAATAGTCCTTATCAGCTTCTCATCAACTGCCCAATGGACCCTATCAAATTGTCATTGACTGTCCACAGGGCCTCGTCGACTTTTAAGGGTAGATTCATACAGTGTCAAAGAATGCTGAAAAATACATGCGTATTTCATGGGAAAAACTTGGAATTTACACTCATATTTCCATGCATTTTCACCCTTTTTTACTTGAAAGCATTTCATACAATCTTTTATGTATGTTTGGTTCAGATTATGGGCCACATGTATGAAAACTGTCTAGGTCTAAAACTCATTTTGTTGTCCATATCAAGCAATCAGAGTGCCCCTTTAATTTCTTATGGTGCTCTGGACAAACAAAAGGGGCTCTGATTGGTTGCTATGGGCAACCAAGTGAATTTTAGACCTAGACGGTTTTCATGCATGTGGCCCTATGTGTTCTAAAAAGCACTAGTTACCTATCAAACAAAATACATGCATAATTTGGTGCGTTTTTGCAATCCCCATTGACTCTTTATTCGTAGTATTATGTGGGTGAAACACGTTTACACACCAAGAATTGACTTTTTTTTTACAGTTGCACAATGCCATACAAACCATACATAAAAAATGCACCATGAGCCTCAATGGTGTGCTTTTCCATACAAACAATTGGACTCTAGTGATACGTTTTTTTACATGCATTTCAGTGCAGAAACCACATGTAAAATATGAATTTAATCAATCAGAAATAGGCATCAAAATAACATTGTACATTGTTTTCTTATCCAACCTCATATATACTTTTTTACATATCATACATATAAAGTGCAAGTTAAATTTTAAACAGTATCTACTGTTAGGAAAAAACAATGAGCATACGTTCACTTTACAACAATATACATTGGAATCCCCACAGATATCAATCTCTAAACTGTACAACAAAAGTGAGTCCCCCCCTAATGAAAATGGAAAAAATTTGTCCCAAAAGTGAAAATTTTGTGGGGCCCCATTATTTTTAGCACGCCCAACTCCTTGGTAGAATTCAATAGAGTTCAACGGGTTTGCCCACGGAAAACCTCTTCCACATCAGGGAGCGGGTAAGTTAAAAAAAAATTACACTCCCCACCTTCCGTTTGGGGGCCCCACGGGATAAAAGACAGCGGGCCGCAGCACCTTTCCCTCATTTTCTTTAGAAAGGGGCAGTGGTTGTCTTGGAGGGTTTTTGGGGTCGTTATCTGTTGTTACGCCCTGCTTCCCAGTTTCTAAAGGAGGTGTAATGCTTGCTTCCTATCCGTAATGTCGCATTCATGGTTCCCTCAAAAACTGTAGCCCCACAACTGGCAGCATCTGAAGCCCCAAACCATGACACTCCCCCACCATACAATATGGGCAAAACACGCCTTTCATTATACTCCTTACCTGGTTGCCGCCACATACACTTGACACCATCTGAACCAAATAAGTTTATTTTGATCTCATCAGAGGACAGAACAGAGCTCCAATGGTTCATCTTTAGTAGTGGCTTCCTTCTGGGACAACAGTCATGCAGACCAATTTGATGTAGTGTGTGACATGGTTGGCACTAAAAGGGCTACCTTCCCCCCCTGAAACCTCTGCACAATGCGGCAGCACCATATTCTATTTTGAAAAGACAGTGTCGGGATATACCGATCACGTGCACTCAATTCTTTTTGACCAGGGTGGGGCCCCTTTTCGGAAAAAAAACGCTGTATATCCCCCTGGCTGCGCCAGTTTCAGGGGGCTGGCAATCTTTTTAGGCTTAGGTCACCCTTTAGCAGATAACAATTCTTTTTTTCAGATCCTCAGACAGTTCTTTGCCATTAGGTGCGATGCTAAACTACCAGTGACCCGTATGAGAAAGTGTGAGAGCGATAACACCAAATTTAACACACCTGCTCTCAATTCACATGTGAGAACTTGTAATACAAACAAGTCATATGACAACGTGAAGGGTAAAAGGGGAAATTAAACCAATTTGTCCAATTTTTACTTAAGGGGACTCACTTTTGTTACGCAGTTTGACTCGATGGCTTGGTTTTTAAATTATTTTTGGGGCACACCAAATTTACACGTTATACAAGCGTAAACCCGACTACATTGTATCCCAAAATGCATTCTTCAGTGTTCTTACGTTAAAAGATATAATGCAATATTTACAAAATGTGAGTGGTTCACTCACTTTTGTGAGATACTTCATACATACACATTCAGTGTCGGACTGGGGGGTCTGGGACCCACAAGGGAGTTGATCTTGGGGGGCCCACCCTTTACTGAAACATAAAAATATTCCCGGCCCCCTTGGACTTTAAAATGCGCCCTTTTTTAACCAAACATAAACGTGTGCAAAACAAAAACTGTATTGGGTAGTACAATGTGGGTCCCCACTTTTGGGTCAGTTAACCCCATCATAGCCCGGGTTTAAGTAGCCCCTTCCTTTTCCCCCCTCCCCCCAACATTAAAATTATCCCCCCCAAACCCACATACAATATCCCCTCTTTTTTCCCCTTGGGGTCACGCACAAAAACCCCCTTTTTCAAAAAATTAAACCAGCAAAAAAAAAAAAAGTAAAAATCCTATCACGGGGGTTCAGGTGTTCCCTCATTTTTATTATCAGGGAAAATTTGTACTCTGCCCTTTTCTCGCGTGATAAAACCATACAACCCCCCCATATGGACCACATTAGTGTTCGGGACCCGCTGGGGTATAACCTACTTTAAACCCCCTTTTTGAGACCAAAAATTTTGGTCAGGAAAACCGTGAGGTATAAACCTAAAAAACCCCGGCCTATAGAGATTTTTTAAGGTGGAAAACCAGTCAGGTAAAACCCAAAACATCCCGCCATATAGAGCCCAAAAAAAGGTTTCGGGTCACCCAGCTCAGTTATAACCTACAACACCGCCTTATAGAGTTCAAATAGAGGTCGGGACACCAGTTGACCCAAAATTAAAGAAGAAAAAATTAATCCCCGACTTTCAGGGACCCCAAGGGGGAGAGTTTATTGATGAGTCGTTTTTTCTTCTAAAAATGAGTTGTTCTTTTTCCCCTTTTTTCTTCTGCATCCTTTTCCACCCCCCATGTGATTGCCCCGGCCACCATTTCACCCTTTAAAAAAATTATTAACAAATATTTAGAATCCTTAATTTTCCAGCTTTCAAACCATTCCCCCCTTGTACTTTTAACAAAAAACCAGGGGGGGGAGAGGGGGTAAAAGGGCCTTTTAAACTTAGGGGTTTAAAGTATTTTAAGGGGCTGGGGGGGGTTTGAGGGGAAATTAAACCCCCCCTGGAGTTTTAATGCTAAAAAATTTGGGTGCTGCTCTCTAAATTTAAATATTCCCAAGGTAGACAGGCAGTTAGGGGTCTCCTTTAGGTAGTATAAAGGCAGTTGGGGGGGCTCTTTTTGGGTTTAGTATCGGAGTTAGGGTTCTTTTTTTAGGTGGGATACGGGCAGTTAGGGGTCCCCCTTTAGGTAGTTTTAAGGCAGTTGGGGGGGTTCCCCTTTAGGGGGGTTATACAGGCATTTTGGGGTTCATTTATGTGGTTACGGCATTTTGGGGGTTCTTTTTAGGTGGTATACGGGTTTAGTTAGGGGGTTCTTTTAGGTAGTTAAACAGGCAGTTGGGGCCCTTCTTTAGTTTGTGTCAGGAAGTCGGGCCCCCCTTTAGTTTTTAGGTGTAAAGGGCCCTTTATTTTTTTAGGTAGAAAGGGGCCCCTTTTGGGGACGTCGGGGCCCCCCTTGACAGTCTTTGGCCCCAAATGTAGGTATTTAGGGCCCCTGTGGGTTTAGTGGGGGCCCAAACTTCCATTAGCCGGGCCCCCTTTCATTACCCGGGGCCCCCTTCCATTGGGCCGGGCCCCTTCCATTTCCCCAGGGCACCCTTTTGGGGTAGCCGGGGCCCCCCTTTCCATTAGTCAGGGCCCCCCTTTTTAGGTACCCCGGGCCCCCCTTCCCTTTAAAGCCGGGGCCCCAAATTTTAGGTAGCCGGGGGGCCTACTCTTTAGCCGGGGGCCCCCCTTTTAGGTAGGGGGGGCCCCCCTTCCTTTAGTCAGGGCCCTTTTTAGTTACCCGGGGGCCCCCCTTTCCCATTATCGGGGGGCCCCCCTTTAGGTAGCCAGGGCCCCCTTTCCCCATTATTTCGGGGCCCCCCCTTTTTGGGTTTCCCGGGGCCCCCCTTCCATTAGTCGGGGGACCCCTTTAGTTAGCCGGGCCCCTTTCCTTTTGGTCAGGGCCCCCCTTTAGGAAAGCCAGGGCCCTTTAAAATTAGTCAGGGCCCCCCCTTTGGGTGCCGGGGCCCCCCTTTTGAAAGTCGGGCCCCCCTTAGACAGTCATGACCCCTGTAGGTTTGTTGGGGAAACCCTGTGGTAGTCGGGCATCCTTCCTTTAGCCGGGGGCCCCCTTTCTTTTCCCCCGGGGCCCCCTTTCCCCATTAGCCAGGGCCCCCCCTTCCTTACCCAGGGCCCCCTTTTTTAGGAAAGCCGGGGCCCCCCTTCCTTAGTCAGGGCACCCTTTGGGTTGCCGGGGGCCCCCTTTAAAAATAGCCGGGCCCCCCCTTTTAGGAAACCCCCGGGGCCCCCTTTGGTAACCAGGGCCCCTTCCTTTTAGTCGGGGCCCCCCTTTTTAGTTAGCAGGGGCCCCCTTCCCTTGGGCAGGGCCCCCCTTTGGGGTTACCCGGGGCCCCCCCTTTCCCTTTAATTCAGGGGGCCCCCCCTTTTTAGGTAGCGGGCCCCCCCTTCCATTAGTCAGGACCCCCTATAGTTACCCCAGGGCCCCCCTTCCATTAGTAGGCCCCCTTTTTGGTAGCCGGGGCCCGTTTCCTTTTGTCGGGGCCCCCCCTTTAGGTGCCGGGGCCCCCCTTAAAAATTTAGTCGGGGCCCCCCCCTTTGGGTTTACCCAAGGGCCCCCTTTAGGTGGGAAGGGCCCCCTACCTTTAAGTCGGGGCCCCTTTTTTAGGTACCCGGGGCCCCCATTCCATTATTTCAGGGCCCCCCCCTTTAGGAGCCGGGCCCCCTTTCCCATTGGGTTCGGGGCCCCATTTTAGGTACCCAAGGGTCCCCTTCCATTAGTCGGGCCCCCCCTTTTAGGTAGCCGGGCCCCCTTTGGGTTTAGCCGGGGGGCCCCCCCCTTTCCATTAGTGGGGCCCCCCATTTGGGTAGCCGGGCCCCAACCCTTTAAAGTCAGGGCCATTTTTTTAGGAAAGCCGGGGGCCCCCTTCCCAATTGGGTCGGGCCCCCCCTTTGGGTTTTGGGACGGGCCCCCCTTCCTTTAGTCAGGGACCCCCTTTGGGTTTGCCGGGGCCCCCCCTTTATTTCCCCCACCCCCACCTTCCTTTTAGCCCGGGGGCCCCCCTTTGGGTAGCCAGGGCCCCTTCCATTAGTCAGGGCCCCCATTTGGGTTTGCCAGGGCCCCCTTTTTTTATTTAAAGGGCACCCTTAGGTAGCCGAGCCCCCTTCCTTTAGTCACCCCCCCCCCTTTAGGTGGGCCAGGCCCCCTTTAGGTACCCGGGGGCCCCCTTAAATTTGTCGGGGGCCCCCCTTTGGGTTTTCCCAAGGGGCCCATTTCCCAATTAGTCAGGGGCCCCTTTGGGTTTGCCGGGCCCCTTCCATTAGTCAGGGGCCCCCTTTGGGTTTGGGGGGCCCCCTTTGGGTACCCAAAAGGGCCTTTTAATTTTTTCCGGGCCCCTTTTAGGTAGCCGGGGGCCCCCCTTCCATTATTTGGGCCCCCCCTTTGGAAATAAAAGGGGCCCCCTTCCCATTGGGTGGGGCCCCCCTTTTGGGTAGCCGGGGCCCCCCCTTCCCATTAGTCAGGGCCCCCCTTTTGGGTGGGCCTTGGCCCCCCTTTTCCCATTAGCAGGGCCCCCCCTTTGGGTTTAGGGGGCCCCTTTTCCATTAGTGGGGCCCCCCCTTTAGGTACCCGGCCCCCCTCCCTTTACCCCAGGGTCCCTTTGGGGACCCAGGGCCCTCCCTTCCATTAGTAAAACCCCCCCTTTTAGGTATTCCAGACCCCCCCTTTTTTGGGTTTATCCGGGGCCCCCCTTCCCATTAGTCGGGGCCCCCCCCTTTTAGATAGCCGGGCCCCCCCTTACATTAGTCGGGGCCCCCCTTTTGGGTAAAACCGGGCCCCCCCCTTAAATTAGTCGAGACCCCTTTTAGGTATCCGGGGCCCCCCTTCCATTAGCCGGGGCCCCCCTTTTAGGTAGGGGGGCCCCCCTTTGGGTTTTGCCGGGGACCCCTTCCTTAGTCGGGGCCCCCCTTTAGGTAGTCAGGGCCCCCCTTTTTTAGGTCCCCAGGGCCCCCCTCCATTAGTTCCAGGGCCCCCCTATTATTAGTCAGGGCCCCCCTTTTTGGTACCCAAAGGGCCCCTTTTCCCATTAGTCTTTGGTCCCCCTTTAGGTAGCCAGGGCCCCTTTTTAGGTGTTAAAGAAAAAAAAAACCCCACTTCCCTCGTGTTTCACCGGCCCCACGCCCCTGGCCGCTCCCGGTGCCCCCGAACTCCCGCCCCCCGGCAGGTAAAGGCCCTAAACTTTTTCCCAGCCTGCCAGGGGGGACAGCGGGGGGTTTTGGCTATGGCGCTGTACTCCGTGAACACCGCGCACCCCCGGGAGTGGGGGGAAAATTTAGTCCCCAATCCCGGGCCCGGTCTCTGGGGCTCGGGAAAGCAGGTCCGGGCTTCAGTGGCCCGGAAATGCGCGGCCGGGGGCCCCGGGGGAAAGGGGGCCCCACTGCCCCCGGGCCCCCACTGAAGCTAGGGGGGGCCCACCGGGGGTTCCCAACCCCCCGGGGGCCCAAGTCTAAAGCCCGTACACATTTATTTACTTTCTTCTAAATTTTGGGGGATTTGGGCCAAAATTTCTATGTGTTTACGGGTCCAAACAAAACCGTATTTTTTGTGGAAACCAGGGGGGTGTATGTTCAATCAGGGGAATCCCATAACAATAGCCCCAGATTCCTTTTAAAAAGGGGTTTGTTCCTATAAAATTTAGCTTTAAACAGTGGGGAAACACAAAATTGAAGTTGTTTTAAAATTTTATTCCCTTTGTTCATTTTTTTTTTTGAGGGGGAAAAATGTTTTTTATCCCCTTTCTGAGGGTTCTCAGGTTTCTCTTTTACCAGTGTGAGTGACTACAAAACTTTTATTTTTTTTTCTCTAGGTCCCAACCCTTTTTGCTTGTTCCCCCCTGCTGTTTTTTCTTATCTGATAGCAGGGGGGATGTCTTTCCAAAAAAGGGGTCAAGGCACAAAAACTGAGGCAGTTGAGGCTTGGGTGTTATCTGTTTCTTTCAGACAAAAGAACTGTTTAAAACTCTGTTACTTTAGCTCTGAACTTCTCTGGACCCTTTGCGGAAATGTATCTAATCTAGACTAATTAGCAGAAGTCTGAATACATATGAGCTCATATGCTAATTACCCATAGCTTGACCAGGAAGTGATAGGATGCATAAGAATGCTGTTGCATCTATGAAACTCTAAAACTAAGCTCAAAATCACATAAACCTATACAGTATACGAGTCACAGAGCTCAGCTTCTCTCCTGCTATTATATCCGGCTGTCACATAAGGTAGCAGAAACCAGGTTCGCTTTAAGGAAAGAATAGCCCCTATAAGCATCTAGTTGATATGTTTCTTGGTGTGTAATGTTCTCTAGTATGGAAATTCAGCAATTCAGTTCCTTCTAGATCCTTCATGGAGATCACTAGATCCACTTTCAGCAGAATAGCAAGGTATTATTCTGCTGGGCAAGGATGGCTATCTGATATATCTAAGCTAGCTAACCATGAAGTCCCTGCTGTTCCTTTGTACAATAAACATAGGTTACACATTCAAGAAAATCATGGATCCCTGACCAATTCCCGTATCCAGGAGATGCTGATTGCTGATAACATATGTTTCAAAGAGGGCAGACAAAGATTAAGAAGCTTTTCACCATGTAAAGCAAATACAATATATTTGCATTGTGACATGCTAATATTTAGTATGGCTACATTGTGAAAAGCTTTTGGGGGTTTGTATGGTTATAAGGGTTTCCCAAGACATTTGAAAACCCCCCACTGTGTTTAAACAGAAAATTAATCCATACTTACCTCTGCCTTCCACATTGATCCAGTGCTGCCAGAGCTCCAATGTTCCTCTCTGGTCTCTTACTGATGATATCACGTTCATGAATCACAATGATGCTGCACCCACTCATTGACTGCAGTATCAGGTGATCCATGAACGTGATATCATCAGTAAGGGAACGAGGGGAAGGATATTGTAGTTTTGACAGCGCTGGAGCGGTGTTGATGGGAAAGGAAAGTATGGGTGGTGGGAGGGAGGTTTTTTAAAAGTCTCTTTAAAAATCCCTTTAAGATTTTCAGTGAATGAAACAGAGAACTGCATGTTATAAGCCACCTTCTATATAGTTATATAGGTTGTAGATACTGCTGCTTGGATACAGGTAATAACAGTTCAGTGAATGGACTATTGTAAATGAAGGGTTTGTTCTTAGCACTAGCTGATGAGGTCTGTGCAGCTGATCATTGGGATAGTACTGTGTATTACGCTGGTCTACACCCAGGTTTCATACCAACCAAGTTAGACAATATTCACATCACGTTCTTGTTCACAGTCGCCAATATACATAGTAGTACCACCAAGGAGATATATACCAAACATAGTCGGCTTGTGACTATATTTAGCAGGGGTGGGATTTACATTTTAAGCAGGTTCTTTTCTTGGCATGACTGATGTAGCAAATTATTGTGTTTGAGTTCTTGCATATTATAGACACCATCAGTGATTACTCCTGTAACACCTTTTACACACCTGTAACACCTTTTCAAACAGTTTAGATAACTTGCTGGTAATTTCATTGCAATGCAGTACCGCAAGTGAAAAAACCCCTGGGTGCTAACCCCTGGGTTACTTGCTTCTACTCCTGCTGTGTACCAGTGTATTTCCTGAAGTTGCACCAGTCTGTTACCTGCTTGGGACTCTGTTACCTGACTATAGCTATGCACGTTTGTACCAGTCTGGCATTGTGCCAAAGACTCAGCTACCTGTCTACGACTACACCTGCTGTGACCTGTCACCACTACCAGTGTCCTGTCCTCCACTTCGGCTACCACCGCGAGTTATACCATCTATGCTCGCGGTGGCCCAGAGGATCCACAATACCTGGCGTTCAATGTGTTAGTATTTATGTACCCGTTGAAACGTGACTCATCATATACACTGTGCCCCCTGAAATAATTATTTAATGTTTGTATGAATTTCTCTGAACACAATTTTCAAAAGTTAGACTGGTGTATGGCCATCCGATACTCATTCTGGTACCTTATGTATGGAACTATTATGCCTTAGAGGTAATGTTGTGAACATACAACAGGCATTGAAGCATGCCATATTTTTTCTTCCTTTCGAATTTATATTGAATCTCACATAAAATACCGCTGTATGCCTTTGTAAAATATTTCAGGTATATAGAGGTATAATAAAGGCACCACAGCTTTCTGTTGCTGCCTTATCACAGCTCCATACAAATCAGAGCCATAATATGGCTTTGTGCATGGAGCCTTATCCTTAGGCTGTGTCTCCACTGCATAGCTTTAAGATCATATCTTCGGCGCTTTTAGTTTTTTAAAAGCGCCGAAGATACAATCGTTACTGCAGCTTCAAAGGCGGCAATAGAAAAGACGAGCTGCAGTCTCCACAGCTCGCCTTTTCTCTGCTCGTCTTCTGGCGCCGGCGTATTATACAACATGTTGTAAAACACGCCGGCGCTTTTAGTTTTCTTGCCGTCTTTCCATACAATACAGTTGTATGGGTGAGAGCAAAAATACGAGAAGCGTACATTTTTGTACAGATCGTGACAAAAACTGCGGTCCTGCATCGGAAAAAAAAAGGTCGCTTTCGGGCCGTTTTTTGTCCGATGCAGTGTAGACATAGCCTTAGAGCCAACAACTGGCTGTAATTAAGATGGTTTCTTGGATGAATGAATGACTTTTTCCTTAACGGCATCTAAAGCATGCTCACACATGTTGTACTGTCTTTTTGTTGTATGAAGGCATTCTGCTTTGCTTAAAGGCTTAGACATCTTAAGGCAACCAATTATGAGCTTTGTGGAGCATTGTAGTGTATCTTGTAATTCCTGTCTGACAACCCTCTTTGAAGAGAAACATTGGAACTTGCAATGGACCAGAACTAGAGAAGTCTGATTTCTCCAGTTTTATATTTCACTAATGTTGCAGTTATCCAACAAAGTTTTACACTAAGGATCTTCCTGCCAATACATCAGCCTTAATGAACTTTTTAATGCAGAATTTTTGTATTTAGAAGGCTGTTAAAAGCATGAACCCTCACACTCACTTCAGAGTTAATAAACGTGGCAGTTAAATGCTTAGAGACAGCTAAAAATACAGGAACGAATTTAGGACAGCAACTGAATACAGTGAAACATCTTTGAGATGACCACCCAAAATTGCTTTGAAAAATGGAATGGTCTTCTCATAGAAGATAGCTAATAGGCGTAATGTGGTTGAACTGGAATTCGATCACAGAAAAGTTGGTCTGGAGAAGGGAGTGGTCTTCTGAAAAAGGTGATCATTAAGAGAAGGTCTGGTCTGACCACCATTGCTCTCATCAGCCTCCCTCCATGGCAGCATGAATGATGGAGAATGATGAATGCTTTCTTCTTGTGATCTAGGTGGCCATGTTTTTTTTCCCCTCATACTTGGCCCTACAAGCAAGGATATAAATCCTTTTTATCAACTTTTGAAAGTGGACTTCAGGAAAATGATGTTGTTATGGTGTGCTCCGCATGCCACCCACTATGTGTGCGTAACCACACTTTTTTTTATGTCACAACCCCTTTTACATAAGCCACACGTCCGTTATGCAACTGTGTAACAGCTCTGCAGGAAAGCTGATTGGGGCATGTAGTGTCACCCAGCTTTCCTGCACAATGGATAGTCTATCCAGCAGTGTCAGTGTGGGGTGCTTGGGGCCCACCAGTTGAGTTGACTCTTTGGACCCATTCTCCAGCTACTGTATATGACTGTATATAGTGCACATGACTTGCATTCTGCCTCTTTCACTGTCTTCTACCTTCTTTTTTGTCACACTCCGACTACATTATCTGATAACTTGATTGCTTTTATAATACATATTAATAGAATGAAGTCTATTGCTATTGTTGTGTATCAGTGTATTAAGCCTCATAAGCCTTCTGCACTCTATCTACATCATGTTTGGCCACTGCAGTTGTTTAAAGGAAAAATACTCTAAAGTGATGTAGAAGTATACCACTGTATACCTAACACAATTCTTTATCTATATTGACTTTTATTGTAACCAATAAATCAGCATCTTACATTCGTACGACTAGAAATAGAACTACACAGTCACCAAACCCAAAGTAATCAAATGAAAACTAGCGTATATTTAACATATTTCCAAGCAGCCAAACAATTGATTTAAAGGGGTTGTCTCACTACAAGGATTGTTTTTTATGTTAAAGATCTTGCAAAAACACCTTGCAATATATGTCCATTAACAGTACCCTACCTATTTTGAGATATCCCCTCTTGTATAGGCTGCATAAGCTCCTCAGGTCGCTATAGCTACAGACCTGTTTCATCTCTCCTGATAGGCTGCCAGCACTGGTTGCTATAGACACAGACCTGACTACTACTGCAGCCTAGTGGAAGCCAAAAACACGCCCCTGAATTCAAAGTGAAGCCAAGAAAACAGTGATAAGTTGAATCAACGTAGTGAGACAACCCATTTAAGGAAAGCTTTGCACACTTCTGAAGTCTCTCAAGTAACTTCATGAGGAGCCACCTTTTCACATAATCTTGAAGGGGATCTCACTTATTTTGGGCATTTGTTGGCTGCCTTTCCTTTACTCTCCAGTTATTATTTCATCAATGCAGCAGTTTGTACAACTCTGGGAAAGGACACAAATATTTTCTTCAAATCTTTTTCACTGTAATGGAAAACCATTAAATGGCCCAGTAAAGACCCAGATGCTAGTCAGTAGGTGTTCCCACATTCATTGTGTCTGTGTGTTGTTATCAGGGTCATCACACTGAGATGTTTTAGGGGGAGCAGGGATGCGTACTATGACACTGGGAGTGGGTCTTTTTTTATTAATACACACCTGTATAACTCTTGTATAAAACTAAGTAATGGCAAGTAGATTTGACACTACCCAGAGCACAGTATGTATGGATGTAGTCCAGCATAAAACCGTTTTTTCATTTAAAGGTGAGGCACTTTTATTGATACAAAACACAATGCAGGTGCTATGTGTGGTACACAGAACAGATGTAAAGAATGTGGTACAAATAATAGGTAACACTTGTACCGCACACAATCATTACATGATTATGTTATAACCTGTTATATGTCCCACACACAACTCTCCTAAAGTTATATACAAGTAATGGCTATGTGTGGTACATTTAATTTATGGCGGGAGAATTTTTTCTCTCCTGCCATGAGTGTTATTTAGCCTATAAACAGCCTTTGTTACTGTCCAATATTATCCTGTACTTTCAACAGGATTGTGCCACTTGCCATACCTCCAATACCACCATTACTGAAAATGTTATAAAAAATATAAATAGTAAAAAAAACTTCCAGAGCTCACCAAACCTAGAGGGAAATTCACAACCATGTGCTTGAAAGAGTGGATGGGTTTAATAGGCTGGCAGCAAAAACAAATAGGGAATCCAGCTCTTCTTAAAAATCCAAATATTTGTTATCCTATCATTAAAATATGACACCCATCGTCCATAGTATACTAGATAACTGCTTATGCATTTTAGATCAAGGACACTAAGTTGTATGAAACACGTAAGGTGATTTATAATATACCATAGACTATTGGGGTGACATGTATGAAATTTGGCGTTTAAATTTCATGTGCCTAGAATGTGCCTGATTTATGAACCAGCATGAGGGCGACATTTCTGGCTCAGGTATACCACTTTGAAAGTGGTATACCTGTTCCAGCAGTAATGCGCCTAGAAATGCCGTAGCAAAGCTATAAATCTATAGCTGCGTACGGTTCTAGTGCGCCCCACCTCCCGCACACCCCCGAAATCAGGCACAAAGTGCCGCGGGCGCTCTGTAATGCGCCTGATAATGGCGTGCGGGACATTTAAAAATGTAGCGAACGAGTCTGCGCCTGATATCGGGCTGAAAAGACGCCAGATATCTGCCGCAGACCCATTCATACATGTCGCTCTTGGTGTCATATTTTATTGGGAATATTAATACATATGTGGATTTTTAAGAACTGTCCCGAATTTTCTATTCATTTTACAAGATTACTGAAATTGCTTCATTCTGAAATAATTGTGTCATTTCCAATGGAGTTAAGCAACTATAGTTTCCAACCTTACACCATCAGATTTCTTTCTACAGGGAAGAACAAGATATGGACTGTCATGCAGTGTCAGACTGGGGTGCCGGGACCTGCCAGTGGAGTTGACTCTTGGGGCCCACCAGGGGAGTTGATTCCTGGGGCCCACCATTGGAGTTGATCCCTGGGGCCCACCAGTGGAGTTGATCCCTGGGGCCCACCTGTGGAGTTGATCCCTGGGGCCCACCAGTGGAGTTGATTATGAGGCGCCACCAATGGAATAAGATGTCTTGAAAGCCCACCAGTGATCGTTTGATTCTTAGCGCACTTGTTAGTCCAACAAGCAATAGAGTATACCTCCAGGAGCACATGAAGTATCTGTATTCTTCAATAAAACATTATTAAAAATCAAAAAACACAAAACAGACACATTGAATGTCTACGTGCTTCAAGCCTTCACAAAGGGCTCTTAGTCATGACCATAATAAAGTGCGTTATTATATTGAACCGTCACTATCCGTGGGGCTGGAGGATACTCCTATTCTTTGGAACAAGTGGCCATTTTATACTCACTGCCACATCTGGATGTTTCCCCCTTGCAGTGAGAACTTGCACGGTGGCGCATCCATGGAATTACAATCAGAGCATGGCATTGATGAGTACTGATTTTTTTGTTCCATTTATTTCTGATGTAGAATTAATTCTTAGGGCTCACTAGTGGAGTTGATTCTTGGGGCCCTCCCTACAGCAACTGTACATGACCACACATACTGCACATGACTTACAGTATCTCTGAAAAAAGCCATGCAAAGGGACCTATGATGTCTATAGTCCCACCGAGGGTATCCCCCCACAGAAAGGTCAAAAGTAGCGTTCGTGGTGAGCCTGTTATCCGCGTGATAACATAGCCCTGGCCTGGTGACACCCACCATTTGGACCGGCCACGGAATGACCGACCGTGACTGCAGACCTACCAGGCTTTCCTCACTGAAATTCCCAGCAGCGTTTTTCGAGGATGTTCCTGCGCAGATGTCCTTCTGGGAGACAGCACTATTTGAAGCTCACGTTCAGGGTGACTTTCCTCCGGTAGGAGGACTATTGCGTCCGGATCCCCGCTCGCCTACGCGCTCTGAACTGTCCGATGGATATGACGCGCTCTCTCGCCACATTCAAGAAGGCAGACTGTGCGATACAGGAGTAAAGGACGCATCATTGGCAACTAACAATCTTCCATTCTGTCGATTGAGCGTAACTGTATGCCATTACTGCCACACCGGATTAGTTCGTCATTGACAGTACGTATCACTGAAGGATACATGGCAGGAGCTGTCCGCAGGTAGCGTGACTCGCACAACGGCTGCCGTCTACCTCGTCTAGCTCGCTGTGTTCCAGAGAATCTCCTGCTGGCCCCTCCTCCATCAGGGTTTCCACCCGAAGAACGGCCATGCAGAGTGGAGGCGCGGACTCACTGTCGGAGTTAGAGCTGTCCCTTCTCGCCATGGATGAATATTTGCCTCTACCATAACAGCGCCACAGTCCGGAACATTTCGAAAGGAGCGTCTTTCATCTTCCTCACGTTCGTTGCAAACGCTCACACCTAGGGTCGCCTGTAGTGGATAGGGCGACGCTAGGTGCATGCAGTCTCACCTCTCCCAAGCCACGACTGATGTTGCCAGTGGAAAAAAGGTTAACATGGATGCGGTCTATCTCTTTGGGTTACACTGGGCCTTCCTGGGACTCAGTCCTGTTCTGGCTTGGAGGAACTTTCATTTCATTACCCTCGCCCGTTTGCCGTGTCACTGTGTCTCGTTATCGGCTTGCCAGTAGATCTGTCCTGGAGAATGCCCATTTGCTCATTCTCTTCACATCAGGGGGAGCTTCTTAGGTTGATTACATTCAGTTCATAACACGCGGGCCTGTGACGCCCTCTGTGTGGCGGGTCTTACACAAGTAAACAAGATTGCTTTTTACGGTCCTGCCTTCGCGGCTCTTCGGCGATCCAATGTGTGTCTACCTCTGCTTAGCAACATCTCACAACCCCGGGCTAACTCTTTGATTGGCGAAGTACAAGGTCGAAAGTCCTAGGATTGGGGATCGGAGTGGCCAGGACCTCTTGTTGGTGGCGACGCATGCCCGAGGTGTCCATCCCATCTCGCTCGCCCAGTCGCGTCCAGCTCTGCCTATTTGATACATACAGGCCATCGTCAAGCCACTGCTCAGGTCTGCCATACGGAGTACCCAGGATTTTGGGTGGTAATGAAATCCCTCAATTGCAGAACAGTGGCTTAGAGAGCTCTGCCGCCCCATCAGGGGGGACCGCCGTAAGACTGTCCCATTAGAACATCCTGCCACCGTCAACGCAGTCCCTCACGGGTAGGTCTAGCCCGCTGTCTGTGCTCAAGAGAACTCATCGCGCCATGTCGGCCTTACATTTCAGGAGTAATTAACTGAAAGGCTTCAGTGACGCAACATCCTCCTCTCCATCCGGTGCTTTGGGTTCTTTTCGTCGTAGGGAAAAAAGACGGGTCTCTCTATCGTCCGTGTATTGATTACACGATGGCGAAGCAAGGAATCACAGATGAAGAATCTCTAACCCTCCACAATCCTGATCTCTGAGCTCTTTTGATCGTCTCCCGAAATGGAAGGCCTAAGTGTGTTTTACCAATTTGTTACTACGTTGGGGCCCTTATAATAACCTCTCATGAATTCAAAGAGGGACAAAGTGGAAAACTGAGCCTTTCCATACGCGTAGACGGGCATTTTATTGAGTATCTCGTGATGGCCCCTTGTGAGGCTATGCAACATAATCTCCAGCCGTATTTCAGGTGAGATTCGTCAATGACAGATCTTCAGGACTATAGCTGTATGCATCCTTCGTCATACGTATTAAACTTGGACAATATCCTGTTTTTTCCGCCTGACATACAGACGTCATTGGGTGCAGAGTTAGCGCCAGGGTGGTTCTGTAGACGGTTTGGCAGGAACACTCGACTGTATCGCTTAAGCTGGAGAAGTTGTCGGTTCTACTAGTGGCTAGGCCTTCCTTTCTCTGGGTACCAATAGTCTCCGATCGAGTCTGGGCAATGGACCCATCTAAACTTCTTCCGTGATCCTAGGCAGTGCGCCACGACTGTCGTCTTTCGGCATTCGATACTACACGCTTCCTGGAGTTTGCCAAATACTACCTCGTAGCATATTCATTCCACTCATTTCTCTATGCTCATCTCGGCTCACTATCGTGGCTCACACCCGAAAGAACGATAATCCGAAATGTGGCCTCCCAGACTGCCGAGGGAAAGCATCTCCCCAACTGAAGACACTTATTCTCTGCACCTATCTTGGTCCGGTCGCATCTCAGGAGAGACCTTAAGCCTATGAGGTGATGCCTCTATCTCGTGGGGGAAGCAGGGCGGGCTCCTCGACCTCAGAAGGGCCCTAAAGGCAAATACACAGTTGCACATGCGTGTTTTTTTCTAAGAACCTTCTCAAGCGGGCAGATGAAATTATGCCATTGGAGATCGGACGAGCTGCTGGCCATAAAAATTGGCCCTCGGAGGAATATGGCGACGATCTGTTGGAGGGAGCACCGACGACCCATTTAGACGTCTTCACAGACCATAAGAACCTTCAGTGAAAATCCAACGGCCCAGCGTTTAATCCACCACCCGCTACGTGCCAGGTCCAGGTTGTCTCTCTTTTCTCAGCGAATTTGATGATTTCAAGATCCACTTCTGACGGCCGGTTAGCAGTTGGTATGATGTCCCGACAAGAAAATTTGGGGGTTCAAGGCGTGAACGCCCTCCGGACCCAATACTCTCCCGTGCTATCCGACATTACCTAGAGCAGAACCTGTGTCTCCAGCACATCAATGTTACCTTGGAACGGTCTGGTTCATCGCGTTGCTCCTGTGATCTCCCTTGTAGCGTTCCTCCCGAGGAGAAACAACTAAGCACTTATGTACGATCTCTTCTGGAGCTGTCCACCTCCCGGGATAGAACCCGGAAGTCTTAACAGCCCTTGTTCTCCACGACACTACTAAGTTGGCGCAACTCAGCTACAGGGAAGTCGGGAGAGCAATAAATTATCGTTCTCTGAATGCCATAGATAAGTCCTCGCGCCACATGTGCCGCGGAAACAAGGTCCTGCCAACGTCCATAAGCCCCCGTGGGTCTCTTAGTCCTCGTCTGCTGTTCCAGGAGTCTCCATGGCCACACGATAGGCTATGGACCAGTTCATCATGGACCATCCTTCTTCTTCCTCTGGAAATTCGGTCATCTGGTGGGTCACATTGACACGACCGCTTCTCGATGTGGGGGGGAGATATTCCCACTCATTGTGCCGGCTTCCTGTCGTCACGTGGCTTCTTCTGCCCCTCTGCAATTGGCGGGGCACTTCATTCCTTCACATTTTTCGCCTACATGGATTACGGCCTCTCCCCAACTCGTCCGATCGAAGGTCGACCAATTTGTCTCCATAAGTTTTGGGCCGTGCCCTACATGTTTTCGCTTGCAATCAAGGTAGAGCTTCTCATATCCGCATACCATCCCCCAGACAAATGGTTACAGGTGGAAGAGTGGTAAATCAGATCTTTGGGGAGTATCTACAGGCACTTTGTGTCCGGCACACATGCCAGGAACACGACTGTTCCTGAGCTCTTCCATGGGCTGATTCATCATATAACCATCAGCACACGCACTCGACTGGGCGTTTCCCCATTCTTGTGTGTCGTATGTTCAGTCAATCGCACGCCCTTCCCTCTCTCATATCCCTTGGCATTCGGCATCTGTAGTTCAAGGCGCTCTGACTCAACCGAGGGTCTCGGTGATATCAAGGGGTTAAATTTGGCGGCGAGAACACTGTCAATGCCTTACTCCAGGCAATTCAGCCCAGCATGAAGTAACTCCGGCTTAATGCTGACAAGGCAGGTCAGATGATCTTCTCCAACGTCTCCCTCCCCCAGGGAGGATAAAGTGTGGATCTCTCAAATATAGTACGAGCCGAGTCAAGATCTGCGTCAGCTTATATATTTGGGCTTCCCGCGGTTTACTGGACCCCATTTCAGAGCACATTCGGCAAACTGGAACCCGTGTCCTACAACTCTGCTACCGCCTCCACACTCGCGGATTCAGAAATGCCTTTCACCTCATCTGCGGCTTCGCTAAAAAGCCCCTGGTCTCTGAAACTTCTCTCATAAGATGAGGAGCGGCTGCTTGCCGTCTCCGGTAGTAGCACGGCCTCCTGATGTTTTAGGTGGAAGGACAATCTGGACCATGAAGACAGGGTAGCATCAGGGGTATGGCGTTTTCATTTCTGTAGATTTGGAAGGGCTGTTTCGCTCCCGAAGGAATGTCCTGGAAACCGGAGTCCAATATCCTGAACCAAAGCTGATTCTCGTAAGTTCCTTCTAAGCCTAAGAAAGGTGGAACACACTTAAGTGGGGTGACTGATAGTGGGTGTCACCCATTCCTCGGATTCCTGTCCCCCGCGGCCGCCGCACAACCATGGCACGCTCAGCCCCGGCTGCGTGAGTTGCTTGCCGGCTAGCCTCGCGAGTCAGGTGCGCCCACTGGCCCGCAGAGGAGCGGACTGGTGGGACGTCAAAGATCGCACAAAAAACTCACGCTGACCTAACTACGTTCTCTGTTCCTGGTCACATCCCGGCCGATCCGCAGGCGAATCTGGTAATCTGTAAGGATTTAAAAAACGACCAGACCTCATCGCAATAAACATGGCTAGTATGCGCTCGGGCGCATTCCCCTTATTTCACAGTGGTTTGCGCTATCTCGCACGACACATGCCACCCTTTCCGCTTGCTGGGTGATCTATTGTATGCCCTCGGAGCACTTAAGAATACTGTCTTTTTCAAGTGTCTTCGTTGCTTGCCGTGTACCCGACCTCATGCTACTTTCTGACTTCTCGTAACCTACCTGAGATCCGTACTACTGCTGTCCGACGTCCTGCCCTTGACCTTTCTGCCTGGCTCCACGTGACGTACGGTTATCGTCCTTAGTGATTCTGTTACGCACGCTGCATAACTCGGAACCGGCCACGGCAAGCCCTCCCGTCCGGTGGGTAGCGACCTGGTAGACTCTTCTACCAACACAGCGAATATCCAATCCCATTCTATGTCTGTATCGGGCTCTGGAGTGAAAACCGGGACCATACTAGACTTGTCACGCTCCCTGGACGCGGTTAATGCCATCCGTAGCTTTGGCAGTGGGTCTATCAGAAGGTCCACTAACCCGAGCGTTACATTGGCAGTGAATAGCAGTGAACACTACCCTTGCATAATAAAGTCTTAGCCAACAGCAGTATTTACAATTTTGTTGTTGTATACGTTAGCATTGAATGGTCTAAAGCGGCAGGAAGTAATTAATAGTTAGCAGCAAATAGGTGACCAGGGATGGTCCCCACCGCAATAATTGAATGGAAAACAAACCTAGTAACTAATATTGTAAACGGCCCACAAAAAGTTATGTCCTTCGATCTCGAATAGATCTTCTATCCTCACAGCAAATACCTCATCAATTTGGTATAGTCGACTGAATGCAGCTCCTCTTACATAGCCTGAAGGTATGTTTTGGGTTCATTACCCTTGTCAACAAACATGAATAGCACAGCATTGCAAGCAAAGACTAGATGGAATGATGTGTTTGCATTGACATGCTTTAAAGCGTATTGCTCAGTTAAAAAAAAAAGAACTGTTAGCAATCATCCATTCATGATTAAACTATAACCCACTCATCCCGGGCTTTAATCCTAGCAGACACGAATGCCCCAACCCTATAAATTCACGTGATGATACCTAAGGGCGTTGAAAAACTCTTCATCAAATATACCTTCTTCAACAGAGTGACTTCACATTCTTCAATAAATGCAGTGACTAAGAAAAGTCTTTTCCTCTACAAAGAATCGCTGACTGGACTGATTAAACCAGAAACAAGGAAATACAAAAACTCTAGCTACGCGTAGCAACACTTAGCCGAATTTTTACCGCAAGAGCATATTATTAGTTGAAGGGTTACTGCTTTCACTATGACGTATTTGGGTCGTGAGCGTACCTTTCGGGCACTGTAACTGCGGCGAAAAAGGGGGGGGGGGGGGCGGGGGGGGGGGGGGGAAGCCACTCCTAGGAATAGACAATGAAATTATGCAACAATAAAAAATCAATGCTGAATGCGATTGTATCACCCCTGTAATACGGTACAAATCAATTAACAAGTACAAGGACGGCTACAACAGTCTCGGGTGTAAAAATCACTGTGGTTGTTCAGAGTAAATGACGCTGCATTTATTATGGTAGGTAATTTCCCAAGGCACTACTAATGTGCCCGTAAAAAGAAAGTGACCTTGAAATACCAAAGAATCAGAGCATAAAACTGCCTCCGCCTATGAAGCGACGCCCTGGCCATCACGGCAACTTTCATCAGCGCTCATATAAAAAGTCGTATTGCGTCGCGGTACGCTGGGAAAGCTGGCTGCAATTTGCAGTCTGAGACATACCTACAGAGCCTATTTGTGACATCAGTTGTGCCTACAAATTTGGCGCAGCCACGGGTGTAGGCAAGTTAAGCGACCTTGCCCAAATGTACTATGACAGTCCGGGCTACACTTTTAGTGGAGCACGACCACATCTCCTTTTTGACAGAATGTGAGCTAATTGAAATATATGAAAGAGAACTGTCTAAAACAAGTGACAAATGTGATGTAAAGCCTGCATACATGAATTATTGTGCTATTGCCATAATAAATGTGCCCTATTATGTTAATTTAACCATCAAAGGCTACATTTGACTAGGACCATGTATGTACATTTTCATCACAATGGTGATGTTGTGGCAGTAATCTGAGGTTATAACCCTTGAGGAACTCTAGGAATGTGGCATTTTTCAGCTTTTTTGAACAGTGATTTTTCTGAATATACGCAGACAACACATAAAAAAGAGATGTCACTTATTTTTCTATGCAACACAGATATAAAATCCACATCAACACACACCACAGTTCACAAAAAGTGAAAACTAACAATGGGCTTGGTTCCCCCTGCAAGAGAATGAGAGCATAGCAATTGTCATAACGTTTTTACACAGATTTAGATACTAAAGACATCATGAATAAACGGGAAAAATATGTAGCCTAACACTCACATTAGCATTGGAAAAACTCTCCCAAGAATTTCACTTTTATTGGAGATCTTCAATTTCGTTGGTCGAATGTATATATAATCATATATATATATGATACTATATATACTATATATACTATATATATGATATATATATCGATAACATATATTGTTACAGCTCCGCTCAGCTACCAGTCACAGCCATCAATTTGGCCGTCCCGGGATTTTTCTCGTTATATTATGCATTGGGTGGATCGCAGTCCCTTGTGTAGACACGACTTGGGCAGCAACCCCGACACTAGTCTTCTCTCAAGCCTCAGCACCACTTTATTTAGGGCATCACTCAATACATCAGTCAAGTGTATCATGAAAACAAACACATTGAAAATAAATCCTTGGCGCGTATCCTGGACCGACTAACATGATAGCACAGTTAGTCCCGTTCATCTTCTAAGAGGATCAGTGCCTACCGGTCTACAGGTCCCCCTTATACTCCAAAAACAAAAGCAGTGCTCACTGTGTGTCCGGCTTTCCTGTAGGTCCACTGTGACGGCCAGAGCTCCTTCCGCCAGCTCTAGCTGCTCCAGCACAACCTGGTAGAACTTAGCCTTTACCCCCCCAAGCACCTGTGACTAGGCGTTTATAGTACTCCCAGAGATGGTTACCAATAATGCCACGCAGGCTGAACCCAGGGAACCTGGAATGCGGGGACAGGAGCCACCCACCCGATCACTATACCGCTTCCGTAAAAAGCACGCCCATACCATAGCTGCCTAGTCAAGCTATTCTAGCCGCTACCGATAAGTGTCAGTAGTATACACACACGTCGCTGACCCAATATAGGCATGAGCTTTCCCCACGCGATGACCCCAGTGTTCCTCGGATGGCTGTGCATCTGCAGAAGGCTTTCCGCCATAGACACCTCTAGGTGGCAGGATCATAGGCGATCTACCAGGCAGTTCCTCTGTCACAATATATATATATATTATATTATAATATATATATGATAATTATATATATATCATATTTATATATATATATAGTATATAAATATATAGTGAGTATGACCGTATATATATTACCTATTATATATTATATATATATGTATATATTAAGCAATATGGGTGAATGGGCCTTAAAAGGAGTTTTCTGCAGTCATCTACAAGAAGTATCATAACTGAGTAATGATGGAAAAGTAAAGTGCAAAGCACTTTTGCAATTAGTTTTGGCATTATAATCATTATATCAGCAACTATGATTAGATCTGTGTGTGTCTAGAGCTTTCTAGACTGGGGTTGGCTGGGGGGGGGGGGCGCCGCCTTTGGAATGTGATTGGCTGGCCTGATACTAGATTCAGACTCCTGCCATGTGGACATTTCCCCTGTGTGCAGTTTGGATTGGCTGCTGAACACTCGTGCCTATACTATAGCCCATTACCTCCCGCCCTCCGGCCGAGTGTTCTTGAAAGTGAGAACTAAAACTGCCCCTACTTGGTCCTGCCCTGGCTTGTCCCGGGACTTGCACTGAAGTGAGAGCTCTGGGCAATGCTAAGGGAGTCCACACCCCCATACCCATATAACACACAGCTAGAAATACACTCTTGCTCCCCGCCACCCATAAAACATACATATAATAACACTGGCCCACCCCTGAATATCACTGCCCCTCAACCGTAAATACCATAAGAACATACACGATATAATATATGCTCAGGCAGCTCATCTCACCTCATTGATAACACACATATAATACACTCAACTCTCCACGCCATATAACACACAAATACCAGTATTAATACACTCAGCGGGCTCGTTTACCCTAATGTAGGTGCCGCTGTGTTACTAAATAGTTTATATGGAGGTTGTGACAATATCACAGCTGATGTGCACAGCTCTGCAGGACTCCTGCAAGTGTGCATTTTCTCATGTGTGCAGAACTAGTGCACATCGCTCGTTCCCTCCACACTGCTCACACCAGAAGTGATGATTATGACACACAGGAGGAATTGCAGAGGTCTGCTGATAGCATCACCACATCCTCAGTGTAGGGAAGACACGGCCTAACTGGGAGGAGAGACACGTCTCTCCTAACTGTGTAGCTAGAGACTATTGCCGCCTATGATTTGAAGCTGTGAGGCTAGTGGAAAATCACATATGAATTTGCAAAGAGCGTAGAGTCTGTAGTGAGTACAATCCCTTTAAAGCGTTGGAATCAAAATTCTCACCATAAAGAAATTCGCTTTAAAAACATGTAGGCAAGTTTAAATAAAGACTATTACCAATAGTAAACAGAAACATTCTCTTAGTTCTGACCTCTTCTCTTCTGCTTTCTCATGCAGCTCTAAAGGCAGCATGGTCAGATGTTGGGATAGGTGACGCCACTTACCTGCTATTTGTCTCTTATCAGGTGCAGCATAAACACGCCTTTGTTATGTGTCTTAACTGACTAAACCTTTAATCTTTTGGAGCTACTGTATACATGTTCCCCAGTGATCTTTTCAAACCATTCTTGAACAATGACCCTCAAACGAGGGATCAATCGCTAGGAGTAGGGGTCATGAACTTGAAATGGCAGATCAGTAGAGGAAATGTACAGTTTGATGCGTACATAGAAAGTACCACACGATTCTAACCAGGAAGTGTAATCACTGTAAAGTTATGGATGGCACTCCATAGGAATAAATTATTTGCTGGCTGCTTGCCAAATGGTTTGGAAATTCGCAACAGTATGACTCATACAGTTGAACAAAGGCACCCCAAAGTTTGATGCAAATCAGGAAATCTTTCTTTATTATTCAGTGTAACAGGGCAAGGCACCACCAAGGAGATAATGTGTTCGATAGTATGTCGCACTATAAACGTTAACGTTTCGGTCTGTGACTCTTATTACTAATACACTAATAATAATAATAATCTTGCATCTTAAAAACGCCAACATAGTTCGCATCACTTTAGCAAATTAAGAGGGTAAACATAGCAGACATTACCAACATTTAAAAGTACTTACTTAAATGACACAAGGTGTAAAAGGGCCCTGCTCTCCGTGAGAGCTTACAATCTCTTATTAGGTGTAATGATTTTATGTGAAACATACGGTAAGAAGTTGCCGTAAGTTTAACAATGTTCCGGGCATGTTTCATAATAGCGGGGGGTGTACATGAAAAATGGATGAACCTTCCACCTCAGACTGTATGCATTCTATATACAGATAATTGCCTGTGAGTGCCCTCATGTAGGGAGTGACAAAAATGTGTTGATAGACAGTTAAGGGGATCTGGTGGGCCAAGATCGAGAAGATGTTTCTCAGGACCTAGGGGCGACCCGGACTCTAAATTGTGAGTGGCTTTGTAAATGTGCCTGATCGCCCGCACGGATAGCATTTCCAGAGGAATTAGGTGCTGGCACAGTGTGAAATCTTGGAGATCGGAGGGATTGAGCGACACTAAGAACTCTACGTCACACACTTCGAGATTGCAAAGAAACACAGCGCAAAACCTAATATCAAGCAGCTAGAGGCTGGCAAGATAGCGGTGTCGGGTGTGCGAGACAGAGACGAGGAGGTGATGTAGGTGGGGTGTGGCTGCGTTTTGAGAGAGCTTTATGGGTGAAGAGCTGATTATAGCTTGAATCCTGTACTGATGGGCAACGCATGCAGTGACTGACACACGGGTAGGAGGCGTCAGTATAGGCGGGTTTGGAGAGAAAGGATGAGCCTGGCTTGCTCGCGCTATTCTGGACAACTTGGAGACGCGCAGACAGTTTGCAGTGAGGGCGGGAGAACCAGCAAGCATAGTGAGATTGCAGATAGTCCGAACGAGAGAAAGAAAAGAGCAGTTAATGCGAGAGTTTGAGGCCTTGTTTCACAGTGAAAACGGGGACGGGATTTTGTGATATTCTTGCGGAGGTGCAGGTGACAGAGTCGGGCACAGGATTGGATCTATGGGGGTGAAGGATCGCAGCTGCAGAATGTAATATTTACCCCAAGACGAGCGGGCTCTGCTGCCTACTAGGAGAATGGGATATGTACCACACAATACAGAAAGCAGAAATATTGCAGGGGGGGGGTTGGTTAGTAGACTCGGCAGGGTGGGACAAAAGTACGCAAGAAGATTCAGTCTTAGTGAGGTTATGATAAAGATGAGAAGACGATTATGTCAGAGACACAAGGAACAGACGTCTCACTGTGTGTTTGTACGCAGGGCTGTAAGTGATGTCACCGGGAGGTAGGTGTAGTAATTGAGTTCATACTGCGATTTAGAGATGGTACTGGAAGTCCCAAATCTATTTAACTGATGGTTTGTCCACTGAGGGGGCTGTGTACAATGAAAAGGAAGCGAGTCCTAGAACTGATCCCTGAGGAACACCAACAGCAATAGAGGAAGAGGACAGGAGGTCGAACGGCGTCAAAGACTGAGACACTGAAGGAGCGGCTCAAGATGAGGTAGGATGAGAACCAAGGCGAGAGCGGTTGTCCTGAGGAGAGCGGCCATGGCGCTTGAGTCATATCAGCCTAGGAAAGTTGGTGATCAAACATTGTCAAATAAAATAGCAGTCAAGCAGAGAACCAAGAGAATGGCAAGGCAAGGATTAGTTATCCCTCTGTAGATTTTGCTGTTAAGAGCTGTAAGAGGGGTCTATCTTGAGACTTTTAACTCAGCAGTTTCCGTGGAGTGTAGGGTGCGAAACTGATTTGGCATAGGTCAAGCAAGAAGGAGAGTTGAGATGGTAAGCGACCCGTCGGGGCAGGGGCGCACAAGAACAGACACAGACAGTGTGAGGCCCTGACACCTGTGTCCCAACTCCGCTGTCCCTTAAGCGCTGCGCTTTTTGGGGTGCCCGAATCTCTCGTTAGATCATTGTCGGTTTGCCCCAACCAGAAGACCTGAGCACTAATACCTGAATACGTGCTGAAAACACAAGGACGCACACAAAACAATACAATACACATATGGAATGTCCAAGCAAGCCGAAGTCGGTTACTATCGGAGACCGCGTCACAAAGTTCATTGAAGGTCAGAAGAATAAACGTGTATTCCAAGCAAAGTAAGGTAAACCAGGGAGGCACAGAATACAGTTAGGTAAGCAACAGTACATGACAAGGGACCAGTATAACCACAAAGAAAGCGAGACAGAAGAGCCCTTAAATATCCTTTGCGCAGGGAGAACGTAAGACAAAGGCAATAGAGTGAAAAACAGACGACCAGATAGGAAGTAGCAGCTGTCAAACTAACCGCTAGGATCAAGGAGTCCAGGTTTAACCCGGATTGCTGGTGATTCCCGTTGCCTATGGCGGTCAGCCAGGAATCATATCAAAATAGGCTATGATAAAATCGCCATTCGACACTAAGTGGAAGAACACACAAATGTAAACACTAAGTCAAAAACCATCGTGTCTACCTCGCAAACGGGCGCGCTGTCGGCCGGCGACCAGTTCAACCTCAAGGGGCTGAGAGGTTCTTTCTGGCATGATCATGAACAGTTAGTGAGAGATAGCCAGGATTGAGGCGAAAGGTAGACCAACTTGCGTTCCAGGAAGTTTGAGAATATACAAGGTAAAGGTTTAGAGACTTGAGTCCGGTAGTTGGCTAGCAGCTATGACGGTCCAGAGGAGGGCTTATTTTACGTAATAGGGGTTAATTATTGGCGTAGTTGAATGGAAGATGAGAAATGATCCGACAGAGAGAGAGACGAGTTAGTCATATTGTATGTGAGGATGAAGAGACAACTGGTGAAATAGACCAGGATATTGGGATGGAATGGATACATTAGAGGGCATAGGTGGTAGGGGAGCGCGGCAGAGCATGATAAGAGATCCTGGTACACCTTCTTCCTCTTGTCGTCGGTCGACAGGGCTGAGAGCTAGAGGTAGAGAGGACGGCGTGGACTTGGAGGGTCAGAGTGGTATATCATTGTGGGATATTAGTGATGTGATGTTTTATGGCCGGGAATATCTTTCAATTTTGACTTTTGAAGTAGTGGCCTAGTTGACTTCCAGACAGCAGAGGGTGCAGTTGACCGGATCAGTACTGAGCTTTAGGCCTTTTAGGAAGGGGAGTCGGGAAGGTGTGCAATAAAGGGCGTTTTGGGTTGGTTGTGTAGTGTAGAAGATGAGGAGGTCGAAATATTGATTTGTATTGCGGCAGTGAGGCAGTGTGATAAGCCTCCTGAGCATAAATTTGTAGTGGAGAAAGTCTGCGGGTGTTTTGACTTTCCCCCCGCCGCTCGCACACGGAACATCGCTGGAAAAAACGAGTCTGAGGTGTGTCCCAAGGGCTGGGGGCGCGGACTCTGTGGTGCGGTTTTGAGTGGTCCCCAAATGTCCGGGGTGGTTGTGGAGTTTCTTGTAAGTTTGACAGCCTGGTCAGGACAGGAGAGGAGGAGTTTGGGGGGGCAGTGAAGACTGTATGGGTCTGTGTTTTGTGAGTTTAAGGGAAGCGGAAAAATTTTCGGAATTTTGGGATACGGTTTGTCCAGAGAAGGCTGAGAATTATTGATAATGAATCATATTTTCTTTTTTTTTTTTTTTTTTTTTTTTAATGCCCAAAAACAAACATCAACCAAAATTAAAAAAAATAAACATGGGGAATATACAAAAAACATTGGGGAAACAAAGTTTTAACCTCCAGTCTATGAAAATTACAAGAAAAAATGAATACAATGATCGTATAAGTAAGGTAACAGATGTGACTTCCATAATATGCTATAGCACCAGTAACAAGCTATCAATCCCCTATATATGCTCACGGCCAGTGTTGTGAGAGAGGGCCAAAGAGTTTACCAAATTGTAGAGTAGAGAGGAGAAATGACGACCATGGCCATGTGGTAAAAGGAGCCGTACTTCAAAAGGAGCAAGTAGATGTCTTTTTAAATTGTACCGATTCTCGCGTCTGTGCACAGCATATGGAGTATCCGCGCATGCACAAAAATTCCAACATGGAGAAATAGATGTAATCTGTGCATTGCGGGATTTGGTGCACTTGCTATAGCACCCCCAACTTGTTTCCATGAAAAATTTTTGCTTTATGTCAAATGCTAGAAGGAATAGGGCCCACTTTGACATGGCAACTCCTTTCCATAATCCCTCCTAGCATGCATAGTTATTTTTTACAGTATAATAGCCTTATAGTAGATAATCAGGCTCACCACCACAGTATCAAACATGAAAGGCTTGAATATAACTGACAAATAGCAGGGATGTAATAGGTCAAGCTGATCTAGGGTAATTTATGCTGCTGTGAAAGTCTCAGAGTATGCCTATGGAATCCATTTTACATTCCCCAAGAAAACCCAGGGAAAAAAATTTGGGCTAAAGGGATTTTTTAAAAAGGGTTTTGCCAAAATCTAATGTTGACGTGGGATCCTCCAAAAAGGGGTATTTAATCATTTTTTCTAAATATATATAATCAAAAAAAGTGAAGCCTCTGAGACCTACAGTCTTCCTTACATGCCCTTGGTTCCTGACATTTTACATTAGCCCCAACAGGAGTGACAGGAGCTGATTGGCTGCGCTTGCTTTGGGTTTGCACTTTTTAAAATTGATTACAGGGAACATGAACGAGTTTAAGGGGACGGGGGAGAAAGACCCTGTGTTTTTTGTATAAAAAATCCATGATTGAAATGAAATTACTGAGTAAACATGAAAACCCCCCCGGCTCTTGCTCAGCCCTTTCCCTCTCCCCCCGCAGCGTTCGGGAAGGAGTGAAAAAAGGGCTCCCTTTGTGAGGTTTATTTCTCTCCTGAGCAAAAAAGAGGGAGAACAAAAAAACGATATACTTGGCAAAATACAGTTCTCCTCTTGGTTTAGCAAAACATGTTTTCTCAACTCAGAGATGAGTATCAGGGAAGTGCATAGGAGTGGATGAGATATCACGGGAGGTACTTGTTTTTAAACACAGAAACCCACGCCCCTTTTTAAGTCTCAAGAGGGGGGGTATCAGCCAGTTAGGTAAGGAACTCACTTCTTGGCAAAACTCCTTTAACAGTTTGGACTTCTAAAGAGGTGGCAATAACAGTTATGTTTAAATGTTTAACATTTTTTATTGAAGAAAAAAAGTTTTACCTCTTTTTATTTTCTGTCCCCCAAAGGGACTTGAATATGCAATCACTACATTGCAATATTAATTTATTGCATGTAGTTTCCTTTAGTGGGTGGGGGGGGGGGGGGGGCGACTCAATATCGTTTTACACGCTAAAGTTGCACTGATCAGTTATAGCTGATCCTGACCACTGATTGTGCTTGTCATCTGCAGTTAGCAACCAGCGCCTGCTGTTTATGGCCCATAAGCAGGTCCTGAGCCCAATTCATACTCTGTGCATTTTGACTTAAATTTATATTAGATATCAGAGAGGGTTTCAGCCTGTTGTGTGTACCATTTTCAGTTGATCTTTTTTTTTTTAACTCTAGGTTAATAGAAGGAAATAAAGACCTTCATTTATTTTTAGACCAGAAAATGGCTACAAATAAGACCAGAGTTCCTTGTGCTTTATTTCTCTTGTTGTGGCCATGGAGAGGAATTTTTAAAACTTAGGGCAAAAATTTTGAAAGAGGCGCCCATTTTTTTTTGGGATGCTTTGAGCCAAAAAAACTTCCTTGCCCTGTTCTATGAGTTTGAACCATCGTATGCCAAAATTGGGGGCAAACTGTGCCAGCAAAAACACCTTTTAAAGCTCAAAAATGCGTGGGGGGGTTTTCACGCCAAGCGAAAAATTTCGGCAAAAATTCCCAAAGTTTGTCGGAGAAATTCATACCAGTTTCAAAGTGGCATGGCTGATACTACTTTTACTGTCGCACGGGACACAGTTATAAAGTGCTATAAGACACTTTCATACTGTCAGATGGAACAATATTTAAAACAGAGGTTGATGGCTCCAGCAGCGGGCTACCCAGCAATCTTCTAAATATCAAACAACCCTTCTAGAAAGAGATTTATTCAAAAAAAAAATGTATGAAAATGATTTTAAAAAATAGGTATCAGCTAGATTATCTATGTAAAAGGGTATATATAACTAATTTTTTCAAATTTCCATTATGGGCTTAGTTTGGTGTGTACAGTATATTGGGAAAATCTTTTTACATATGCTATTGTATGGAGCAAATATCATCTGAAGGCCCCCATGTTAAAAAAAAAATGGTGAGGGGGGCGTGGCCAGGCATGAGGGAGTGAGGGAGTGGGGAAAGGGAAAGCTCCTCCAGGGGCCCCTCATTTTTTATGCCCTCTTGGGGCCCTTCACCTGGGGAAAAAAAACCGTAAAAAAGGAAGGCACCCTTGGTTTCCCGGTATTCAGGACCCGGGGGGGCTCTCCACCCTTAACTATTTTCCCCCCCCTGCAGCCCCTGAGGGGGGAAACGGACCCCCTTCCCGCGCCGCGGGGGCAGCCGGCGCCATCTTGCGCCCCGGCCCAGAAGATCACGCCGGGCCCCCCAAACCCTTTGCTTAGGACCCATGGGCCTTACTGCCACCTGGGGACCCAGAAAGCGGGGCACGGGCGCCCGCATACTGGTGGGGGGCCCGGGGGCATCGGGAGGCTAAAGGCGACGGTCGGGCCCCCCAGGGCCCGGAACCACCGACCTCTGATGCCGGTGCCCCCGGTGCTGCGCAGGCCGCGCTGCCCCCCAACCCAGGGGCCGCAACCCCATCAGGTGGGTTTTGGGGAGGGGAAAGGGCCCCCCCGCGGGGGGAGAAACCTTTTGCCCCCGGGGGTCCCACGTGATCCAGCATTTAAATTTGTCGGAGGCAAAAGCGGGTCCCTTTCCTTCCTCTCAAATCCCCCCAGCCACCCTGCAGGGTGGATCGGGGTCTCATCTCCCCGGGGGGGCCTCGTATAACTGGGCAGTGGGGGCCCAGGGGGACACAGGAGGAAACCATTCTGTTCCCGGCCTAAGGGGGTTTGCAGGCCCCCTTCAGACCCGGGGCCCGCACGGGGGATTTCCCCTGGCCCACAGAAAAACCCCAAACAAGCCGTCCCCCGACCATCTACGGCCCAGGGGGGGGGATGCCCCCCCAAGGGGTGTAACCCTGCCCACCAGCCACAGGCAGGAGCTGAGGGGACCGCTTTTGCGGTTTCTCGCCCCCGATGGAGCCTACATTTTTACACACCCCAAAAGAGCCCGTGTCGTATTATGGACTCCCCCATTGCCATTTTCCACCCCCTCTTTGCAGGGGGGCCCTAGGGGTTTGCGGCTTCGGGGGGCCCACCCAAAAGTGGGGGGGGGGCAGGGGGGGGGGCTGGGGGGGGAGGAGGTGTTGGTTTACATCTACCCCTCGGCCCTTGACTTGCGGGCTCCCCGCTGCTCTGACCCCGTTGGACCCCCAGGAAGCGCCTATTTCCGCTCTGACAGTCCTTTCCCCTTTCTCGGGGCCCGTGGGCATCCACCCCCAACCCTCCCCCTGGGGAAACCCCCCCCAAACGCAGGGCACTGAATTTCCACCAACCCCCCCTCGTCGGGGCCCAAAGGAAACTCCCCCAAAACTCAGTCCCCCAGGTCCCCCCCCTTCCTAAAATGAAGTGCTCCCCCCCCCCCTTCCCCCCGGGGAGGCTCCCCCGGCTGCTTTGCTTGCTCTCTTTTTGCCTTTCTAAAAAAAGATTTCAGTCTTTGGCGCGGGAAAAAAAAAAAAAAAAAAAAAAATTGCAACAACCCTGGAGAAAGGAGCTTCGCCCGGTCCAATCCAAACGTGGCAGATCTACAAGTTCGGTTCCCCCGGCTGGAAAAAGCTCAAGAACCCAACGCCCCGCTCTTATACCCTCTTTCATTTTTCAGTTTCGGGCAGTCTGCCCCAAAAATCCCCAACTTGCCTCGAATCTGGATGTTTTGGAAAAAACCCCCGGGTGGGACGAAAAAACGCAGGGGGAAGGGGCCTGCCGGAGTCGGTCAAGAAGGGGGGAGCTCACTTCCCCCTTAACTAGGTTTTTCCCAAACTTTTTCTGGGTCCCCCCGGAAGGAAATTTCCTGGAATTCGACAGAGCCCAAAGGCACTGCGCCCGCAGGGCCACTGTCCATCAACCCCCCGGGGGCCGGTCATCTGGGGGATCCACCACTTACGATAAAGGAGGAACTTTGCAAAAGGCCCCGATTGATGCAGCGGATAGTTTTTGGGGGGGGATCCTTTTGGGCATCTTTTTCCCTGACCTTTTCCGGGGGCCACATGCCATGGGGAGGGGCCCACTTAACCCCCCTTCTAGGGGCTCTTAAACAAAAAAATATTCTTTATAGGTGGGGTTTCCCCCTTTTACTGCAGGTTAGGCCCTGGACAAGCGCTCATCTTCCGCACTATGGGGGGACTTACCCATCTTTACCCGGGACCCTGCAATTCCCGGGAAGGGGCCCCTTTCCAAAATTGGCCTGTTTGCTATCCCCATGGACTCCGTCAATGCCCTTCCTCGCTACGTGGGGTAAAAGCGACTAGGCACCCCCTGGTGTCTTTTTTGGGCCTCAGGGGCCCCCGGACGCCCGGACACCCGGGGGACCCCAGCCCCCCAACCCGGGGCCCGCATCGCGAGGGTTCCTTGCTCCGCGGACCAAGTCCGGTTCAATTTTTGAAATGTTTGCCCTTGTGTTCTTCCCTTGATTGGGTCTCCCCGTCCCTGGGGGATGCGGATCCTGGTTTTTTCGATCCTGGGACTCGCGCCCCGGTTTTTTTTTTTCATTCCCCTCTTCAAATTTTTGTTTCTTTTTTTCTTTTTTTTTTTTATTTTTTTTTTTTTTTTTTTCCTTTTTTTTTTTGTGGGGTGGCCCCCTGGCCCAAAGGCCCTTTTGCCTTGGCGAGGGACCTTGCTCCCCGTGGAGATGGTGGAAAACCCTCTCAGTCATCGGGGGTGTTTTGCTTTTCTTTTACAAATCGATTTTTTTTTTAATATTGCTTAGCTCTATCGGGCCCTTTTGGGAAACCTGAGTAGGGAGGTGGGACCCCCCCTTCGGCCCTTTTCCCCTTTTCCCAAAACCCTTTTGCCCCTCTTTTCCCCTTCCTGCCAAACCTCCCCCCTTTTTTCCCCCTTTCTCTGGGGGGGTCCGGGGGGGGGCGCTCTTCCCGGGGAGTGGGGTTTGGGAGGGGGGCCTCTGGGGGGGGGGTCTCTGCGTCCTTGCGGGGTGGGGTTTTTCCCTTTTTTCCCCCCGGGTACTCCTTGCCCGGCCCCCCCCTTTGGTTTGGAAACCTGGGGGGAAACCCCGATTGGGTGCCCCTTTAGAAAACATCCCGGGGGTTTTGGGGCCCAGTTATATATTTTGCTTTTGTTAGATTTTTGGGCCTGTTTTTTTGGGCCCTTTTGTTTTTGATATTTGAAAGTTTTTTGGATTTTGGTTTACCCCCCTTTTTGGAAGGTTTTGGCGGAGCGCTCCCCCCTCCTATAAGGGGGGCGTTGTGACTTATGCACCCTTTAAAATATTCTTTATGGCAAATTAGGGCCTTACGCCCCTTAAAATTTAAGGGGGTTTTAAACGTCCCGAAAAAGGTCGCAGGTCCTCAAATCCCCTTTCCTTTAAACAGAGAAGGGCCCCTTCTTTTTTCTCCGGGAAACCCCCATCCCCTTTCCCGCAAACCCAACCCTTTCCCCTTTAACGGTTTTTCCCCAGTCTGGGCCATAACAGTGTTCTTTCACCCCAAAGTGGGGGGAGGGGAAATCTTCTTTACAAATCGCTTCCTGTTACGGTGTTAAAAACCCCTATCGGGATGGGTTTGGCCGGGGCCCTTTGTTTGTCACTATATTTTCCCCAAGGCCGGGCCCCTTCCCACTGGCAAAACATATATTGCCAAACTTCAGGCCCCCTACCCTTTCCTCGTTTAAAAACATTGGATGCCCTACTGCTTTTTGCCCGGGGCCAAATCTTTAGGGGGGGGGGGTTTTTAAAAATTTTGGCGCTAAACCCGCCCCAAGACACCCCCATCGGGCACTCATCGTTTCCAAAAACCGCCATTTAAAACAGAGGAAAAAGTGCCCCATGACTTTCAGTGAGGGATTTTTGGGGGGTTGCTGCCCCCCCAGGAGCGGGATTTCCCCACCTTTTTTCCCTTCCCTCAAAACCTTTACCCCGCTTGGGGATAATATCCCTACCGCGGGAATTCCCTGCTTCGCTGGGGGGTGTCGGCCTCGGTGGGCGGGGGGGCCTCCACTGGCCCGGGCCCCAGTGCACTGCGATTTTTAGTCCCCCATTACCCCACCTGGGTTCTTTTGGAACTGAAGAGTCATTCTGTCGGATTCCCTATGTCCCCAGGCCCTTTCAAAAACGGTAGGACACATTTATATCGTTCACGCTGATGCCCCCTCCCCCCGCAGGCCCCAATGGGAGGCGTTGAAAGGGGACTCTCAGAGGTGTCCTTAAATTTGCAAAGGGGCGCGCCTAAAGAGAAAAACTGCTTTCGAAATTGCAAAGGGCCCCCTTGCCCCGCTTAAAACCGCAAATTTGAGGCGTCCATAAAAACTTTTGGGTTGGAGGGCGGCCCGAGAGCCCTGATCCCCGGGCCGTATGGGGCATTCTTCAGTTATGGAACATAGGATAAAAGATAAAAAAAGGGGGCAGGGGTTGTTTAGCTTTCTATTCCGGGGTAACCCCAAAGGGGAAGTTTTTGGCCCCGGGGATTAGGGATAAGGAGCCGGGGGTATTTGTCCCCTTTCCTTTAAAAACCCGGGGGGGGCGGAAGGTTTTCCCCTTTAACCCAAAAGAGATCTTTTGGGGTTTTTCCGGATACTTGCTCAGCCCCTATAAAACTCCCTGAGGTGAGTGCACGAGGGGAATTTACTCCCTGGTTTTAGTAAAACGTCCCTTCCCCCCTCCCCGGGGTTCCCCCGCCTCCCCGGAAGAACCCCCCTTTTCCCGGAGGGGTTTGGGTGCAGCCCTTTAAAACCCTCCCATCGGCAAAAGTCCAGGGCCCGGGTGGGTTTACAGCTTTTTCTACAAAGCCCTTTTTGCCGGAATTGGGGCCCACCTCTCCCCCGGGCTTTTTAAAATGGTTTTCCCTGGGATCCCCTTTTGATCCGGCCTTCCTGAGGGGGCCCTTTTTGTGGGGGATTCCCAAAAGGGGGAAAGGATCCCTTCAGTGCCAGAATTTATCGGCCCAAAATGTTATCAACCGGTGCGAAAATTTTCGCCCAAATTGCTGGCGCCAGGAAAAAACCCTTCCTCTCTACCATTATTCCCGGAAACAAGTGGGATTTGTGCCCTCCCGGGGGAAAGGGAAAACACTCTTTAAAACATTCTCCCTGGGTCCACCCGGTTCGCCTTCAGAAAACCCCGTGCCCTTTTCCTTGGGCCCTGGGGGCGGAGAAGGCTTTGATAGGTAGCTTGGCCCCTTTTGAGCGGAGTGATAGAGTCTCTGGGGTTTTTGGGCCCATTTTGCGGGAAAGGGTAATGGGGCCCTTTATACTGCCCCAGGCTCAAATCAGGATTAATGGGGAAACCCTTTTCCACTCCCTTGGGCAAACAGAAATTTGGGACCAGACAGGGATGTCCCCTTTCCCCCATCCCATACGTTTTGGCTAAGGGAAAACCCGCTGAGGGGGGTCCGGAACGCCCCCCGGGGGGAGGGAATCCGGGGGCCGTGGCCTCAAATTCAAAAGCTCGGCTTTTTTCTGACGTCTACTCTTTTACTTTGGGGCCCCAATTCCCCCCCTCCCGGGGGTAAAGGGAGATTTTAGATGAATATAGCCTGCCCTTTTCAAACATAAGTAAAAAATTTTCAAAGAGCTATGCTATGGGGTTTTAATTTCCACGGCCGAGCTGAACTGCTTTAGAACCCTTTCCCTTCCCCCTTTTCATGGGGGAGTTTCTTTCAAGTACTTGGGGGGGCCACTTCCCCAAAACCCCCCCAAAAACTTTGTCTCCAAATTTTGTCCCCTTCTAGCCAGGGGTTAAACAGGATTTTTATTGAAATGGGAAAAAACAAGGTTTTTCGTTGGGTTGGGGGGATAAATTTTCTGAAAATGAAAACCTTACCCCAATGTTTTTGTATTGTTCCAAAGGGAATTCCCCCCTCCCTTTTCCTAGGCCCTTTTTTAGAGACCTTTGGAAGATAATTTTCAAAATTTGGGATGGGGAAGGGGGGAAACCCCAAAAATTGGGAATCCCCCCTTAAATAGGCCAAAGCAGGGGGGGGCTTCTTTAGGACTTTTAAACCTATTATCTGGGTGCGGTGGCGGGGAGGGGGGAAAACCCGGGGCCCTTCAAGGGAGGCGCTTCCCAAAATCTGGGTGGGGGCTGGGGGACCCCGATATATGGGGGCCCCCAAACCCCAGCCCTTTAAAGGCTGTCGCGCTCCCGTATTCCCTCATGGTTTGATTGCACGCGTTTCCCCCTGCAAACCCAGAACCGGTCCTAAAATATAGGTCATACGCCCTTTCCCGGTTGGGTTTTTTTGACGGGGGGCGGTCCCTGCACCCCACTGCTTTGGGAACCCCCGTTTTTCCGAGCTCTTTTCACTCCAGCGCTGACTCGGGTTGCGGGATCAAGGACGGGTGCCTCGGTTCTCGGCAGGGGGCCTTTTAGTGGGGATTTGAGGGAGTATGATAGGGTTTGGGAGGCGCCCACGGTTTTAAAACCCCGGGGTGTTTTTAAAAGGGTTTTAATTTACCAGCTGGCAGCCTGTTTGCTAGATGGAAACGAACCTCGTGGTGCATAGGGCCTCTTACCCCTTGGAGCTGGGGGTGCCTTGGGGAGTAATCCCGAAAGAAGGGGTCTCTCGGCCCGGGATAGGCTTATTCTCGCCTCTCGGGCCTGCGACAAGCTGCCGTTTTCACGGTTGGGGGGGGGAATTTTGGGGAGTTTCCCTTTGGAAAAAGGTTTTGGTCCAAAGCCCTTTAAACTGATTTCCCCGTCCTCGGGGGTCCCCAGGGCCCCGAGCTCAACTATAAAATAGTTCCCGATGGTACCGGGTGCCAGCTCTTTTTAATCACTTTTCCCCGTCCATCCCCGCAGTAGTTGGAGATGTGGTTTTGGAGAGGGGTACTATGACCCCATATGGGGGAGCTGCCCCGGGTCTAAAAACCCTTTTTGGGTCGGGGTTTTGAACTTAAACCAACACATCCCGGGGGTTAGCCTCCGGGGCGAAACCCGCCACTGGTGTGCTGTTTGATATCCCTTTTTCCCTTGCCCTTTCTTAAGTCCCTTTTGGTGAAGTTTTGTCCCTTTCTGCCAAGTTTCTCATCCCTAGGGCTTTTCTCTCCCCTCGCCCCAAACCCAAACGGACTGGTGGGGAGGTCCATGTCCTTTACGCTTGGAGGAGTTCAGAAACTGATTCCCCTTGTCCTATAGCCCCTTTTTGGTGTCGGGGGGGACTGGATTTTTTTTTGGGGTAAAAGGACCGCTATCTGTTCCCCTGCCCAGAGGAATTCGCCCACAGTGCAGGAAGGGGAGACCCCTTGGAGAGGTGAAGAATGAGGGAGGGGATGGGGGCTCTAGCGATCTTTCCTTTTTTTTTTTTAAGTGAGGTTTGGGGGGCGCCCCCGGGGGACTTTTTCTAAGTGGTACCCTCGGGTTTTCTTTCGGTTACCCTTTTGTCCCCATTTCCCTTTTGGGGCCCCCTTTTCTTTCTTTTTTTTTTTTTTTTCCCTGTTTTTCTTTTAAAGGGTTGTTTTAAAAGGTCACGTATTGTTCTCCGGCTCCGTTTGCCGGGGGGGGAAAACTTGATTTCCACGCCCCTTTTTTTTTTAGAAATTGTCTAGGAATTTAACCCCTTGCAAAGGGGTTTAAAACTTTCTTTGGGCATTTGCGTTTGCCCAAAGGGTTGGGGTTTGGGTTTAGGGGGGGAAAAAAAAAATTTATTGTACCAGCCTTATTTTGGTTTTTATCACTGCTTTTTGGGCTTGGGGGAAATAAAGGGGTTTGTACTTTCTTTTTTTTGGCTTTCAAAAAAAAGATTGGGGTTTTAATTTTAAAAAAAAAAAATGGGGGGCCGGGGGGTGCAGGGTTTTTTTGAGGGGAAAAAATAAAATTTTTTCGGGTGGCCCGTGAAATTCCCAAAAAAAATTAATTTTGGGGGGGGGGGCTTTTTTTTGGGGGAAACTCCTTGGCTTCCCCTTTGGCAATGGGGGGGTCCCTGGGCTTTATTGGGGGGTTCTTTTTAAAGGGGAGGGGGGGGGGGAGGGGGGGTTTTTTTCCGGGGGGGGGGGGTCTTTTTAATTTGGGGGGGGACATTTTCCTGGAGGGTTTTTTTATGAATTTGGGAATTCCTCCTTTTTCGCTGATGTACTTCTTTATGGCAAGATAAATGTGTTGGAGACTTGGGGAGATGCTTAGAGACCTGGTGATTTTTCCCTTTTTTTTATGTGTTTTGCTTTTTTCTTCTCTTTTTGCCTTTTTTTTTTTTATTTTTTTTTATTTTTTTTGGGCTATTTTTTTTTCCCTTGTAATTTTAAAAATTTGGGTTTTGTGCAGTATTGGTTTTTGGATTCTTTTTTTTCTCTATTGACCTTGATAGGACTTTTTTGGGCAATTTTGTTGGGTCCAAATTAAAAAAACCCAAAAATGGACAGTTTGAATCGTGGGGTTTCTCTTGGGTTGGGGTTTATTTCCCATTTATCCCCGTACCTGGATACTGGAAAAAGGAACAGATTTAGGATCCAGGATGCAGTCAGGGGCCCCAGGCCCCCGCCCCTTTCCCTTGGGAAAAAAATGCAAACAAAAACAGGTTCAGAAAACCCCAGGACTTCTTTCCTTACTATCTGCAAGTCTAGGGGAACAAGATCAGAAAGTGAGGTGCATGCACAAATTTAGGGTTCATGAGTCAGGGTCAGGCCTGCTGACTATTTTGTCTGGTAAAATGACTGACACCATGACAGAAACCTATCAGAACCCATTGCAGTACATTTACAATCTGATAATAGTTGTCGTTAAAGAGCAGAAAAAAAAAGTCTGCATGAACGTGAGCACTATATTTGCATTTCATCTCAGCACTGAAAATACCTTGAGGGAAATTGTTTTTATAGATTACCTGTCAAAGCTAGCATAACTGATTTAGATTTTTTTTCATACAGACTGATGCAATCCTTCTTAATGTGTTGCAAACCTTTCTCTTGAAAATGTGTTTCTGTCTTTTCCCTCACATATTAAAAAAAATCAATTTGCTTGTCAAACAAAAACCAAACCAGCTCCCTCGCTGTAACAGTAAGGGTCAGTTCACACGGCTTATTGCCGGCGTAATTGCGGGGACGGATTTCGGTCGGGGACGGCGGCGGCCGGCAGGCTCGCGGACAGCCCATTGACATTATTATTCACGGGAGTACACGCTGTAAATAATTGACATGTCAATTTCTCCCGCTCGGCGTATTCGACCGAGCAGGGAGAGGGAAGAGGGAGACGGAGTAACAATAGTTATTTATGGGAAACTATGGATTACCGTAAATGCTTGGCACGGATTTCAGGCTATTACTGCAGAGCGTACGGCGCGCAATACGGTGCAATCCGTGCCCCAAATAAGCCATGTGAACGCCCCATAAGCTGAAAAAGAAGGCATCAAACGGTTGGAAACTAAGTCTTAGGTTGTAATCACACATGTAATTTTGAGTGCAGTTTTAGGTGCAGTTTTGATGTAGTTTTTGGAGCTCAAAGCAATACTCGACAACTCTTCGGGTGTGCTGGTTCACTTGGTAAAGACCATATACCGTTAGGATTTCCCGACGATATTTTTGTCTTTATTTTGGGCACGCCCAGTAGGGCTGCTTTTGTCTGCGGTTTTTTGCGGATTCAAAGCCCTCCCCCTTTGCACCCACATGTTCATGTTCTGCCTGAAAAAACCGCGGTAGGAAGATATGAACTTTTCTTAAAGTTTTTCGAACCCACCGGCGTGTGCTGGTTTTGTCAAAAAACATCTGGAAAATCCATGCAGTGGGGACTGCTGCACAGATATTTCTATTGAAGTCTATGGGTGAGAGTTGCATTGACGGTTTTCAGATGGTTTGTAAAACTGTAAACCGTCTGAAAAAATTACCAATAACCTGTGCCGTGGGGACAAGCCCTTTCTGTTGTGGGCAAAATTCCGCACGGCCCTGTAGTTCATGCTCACACATAGGTCCTTTTAGATTTAAAGGCCAGTGCATGCCACTGTTTACATCTTTTTTGAACAAAATTTTATTTCAGAAGACACAATATACAGATAAACAACAATCCATAAAGTCGAAATGATGACTTATATAACCGGTTCATATAAGAACGCCAGCGGACCTCAATTACCCATCTCGTGGGTGTCAAAAGCACCAGCTAGGTTCGATGTTCTCATATTTTTTTCCCATTTTCTTCCCCACCTAAAATGGACCGGAAGTCAAGAAAGTGGTTGAAACAAAAATCATGGAGAACTAAAAGAAACTAAACCCCCCCCCCCACATCATCCTTACCCTGAGGAGGATACCCTGCTTGTGTGCACTAGTTCCCCCCTTCATTAAGCCCAATATCAGGTTTACCTAGGTGCCTTTTAGCTGTTCTATTAGGTTGTATTTCCGTGAATTTAAATGGTTCGATCAATGTTTGATTTCTTCGTGGTTATACTGCTTTGATATGAAGATCTACACTTTTTTAAAAACCTCCCTGCCTCCGCGTACTTTGTTTATTATTGACTGGGATTTTCTCCAAGTATATAAACTTGGCTGTAAGCAGTCAGAAATTTCTGGAAATAGAGTAGGGCTAGATTTTTCAATCCAGTTGTATCAGTATACATTTTTTTGCCGCTAGTAAGTGACAGGGATACCCTTGTCATCCTCGAAGGTCCTCTCTGAACCCTCCATTTAGGTTCATTTGTAAAACGTGAGGTGAGTTTAGCATTCCGTGTGGCTCAAGCAAGAATCTGCAATCCAAGTATCTGCGTATAAGTTTACTTGCCTCAGAATCTGTTAATTTCCGGGACCATTGCCACATGCAGTGGAACAGATCAGCCTTCTCACAGACATCACATTTCGGGGAGGAAGTTTAGTTGATTATTTCTGTTAGTTATTTGCGGGATGTTAAATGCATAATATGGCTTTGTGTATCTGACGGACAGATCTCTCTCACTGCTATTGACTATCGCTTTTCGTTACACTTTGAATTCCCCTTAGAATTTTATGTGTGAGCTCATTATCCTGGTTTTGCATTCCCAATACCCAAAGAGAGCCGGTCTATCGACTTATTAAACTATCTTAGTTATATATATTGAGTAGTTGTCTAGATAACATTCCTCTGCATTCATTATTTTTTGTAAGCTCTGCAAACTACTTTGTCTCCCCAATGAGTGTAAATTGTGTGACATTGGAATCTACAAATTAGCACTTGTGATATTGAATATTTGATTAGTGCCCAAGGCAAATTTTTCCTTTACTTCTCCCATTTGAGCAAGGAGCCTGTGGAAGGAGACAAGCAGGTCCCCAATACCTGATCACTCTATGTTCCTAACCAGGAAGAATTTGTTTTCCCTTCCCGGAGTATGATAGGCAGGTCCAGAGAGGGGTGTATTGGGAAATATACATCGGTATTTTAAATAACCTCCTCGTATGTCGCCAGGTGGGCCAATGTATCTTTTACGTTTTGATACTACTTCTTAGGTGTCGCTCGGATTTAATCTCAGAGGTAAGTGTTGTATGGATCCCAAACTAGCAGCAGTGAAGAGCTGTTGTTTTCAAATCTGTGTGGAGAATAACATCCTGATCCCAAGAGCCCAGTCCCTCACATGTCTCCACATCTGACTGGCTAGGTGTTATAGGCGAACATTTGGCAGCTGTGCCCATCCCTGAAGCTTATGCTGGGTTAGCATTCCCAATAAAAACTAATGCGAGACCTCTTGCCCCTCCAAATAAATCTCATAAAAGCTCTATGATAGTTTGTTGTATTTCTACGTGTGTTTTGAGCAGGCCGGGTATGGTTTTGCTAGAGGATACAATAGTATAGCCAAGCTTATCATCTTGATTAGTGGAATCCTGCCCATAATAGTCAAAGGGAGATACTCTCATTTATCCCAATTCTGCCAGGATCTTTAGGAGAATAACGGAGGATAATTTCAATTGATATACGGAGGGAGCCTCACTTGACGATCTTGTTCCCAGATATGTTTCAGATGAGAAATGTGCACAACATCCACCTCACACTGCGCGGTGGAATGTGCGTTGCTTGGTTCCCACCGCACTGGCAGAGCTGGACATTATCTCTGTTAACTTTAAATCCTGAGTATTACCTCAAACCTCGATAGGAATATCCAATATTCTTTCTAGTGGGTTCATCGGTTATTCAGCAATAGTAGTATATCATATGCAAAACACACAACCTAATCTTAGAGCCTACTGATATCCCTAATATGTCTATGTGTTTCATCAGGTTGTAAAGCTAAAGGCTCGAGGGCAAATGTCAACAGAGATAGGTGACAAGTGGGGACCCCTGTATAGTCCCTTTCTGCAAATTGAAAGGGAAGACAAGATACGCCCGGCGTATGAATCCTGGCTTGTGGGGAACTGTACATCGCTGACCTGGTAAATGCCTATAGTTTCCTTGATCCCATTTTGTCTAGCACCAAGTTAAGCACTGTTCCAGTGGACGTTGGTATTTGGCTTTCTCAGCGTCTATATCAATATTGACGACGAGGGTCACCCCCCCGATGTACTCTGTCTATATAGTCCTGGACTGTAATAACTGTTCTGATGTTCTTAACCCATGATCTACCTTTTATAAACCCCATTTGATGTGGGCCTATCAAATTTCGGCATGATATTCGCGTGACTGATTGCAATAACCCTTTGAGATGATTTTAAATATCCTGGGTTATATAAAGGGAGATAGGGCATAGATGCTGCATTCAGGGGGTCCTTGCCTTTCTTGTATAACTCTTTAATATGGGGCTGTATCCCCCTGAAGGGAGCATCTCTTTCTCTTATTAATCTCATTGTAAACCATTACCAGCGTTGGGGGTAATGTCTTTGTGATAGGATTCTTATAGAAATCGCAGATAACCGTCCGGTCATGGTGCCTTGGCGGGTTGAATATGTTTAATGGCCATTCTCTATTTCATCACTTACTAATTTACGCGTTCAAACTCCTCATTGTCTTCCAAGGAAATAATGTTTTTAACCCAAGAGTCTCGATTAATAGATTTTCCTTTGGAAACTGCGTATGGTTTTTGGGAGTATAAATTTTTGTAATTTTCCTCCAATATTTTGTTTGATTTTTTGGGGGTCTCTTGGACACTACCCACCGTGTCATCCTTCAAGCACAAAAATCCCGATTGACTTCCATATTTATCAATTGATTGGCCGGTTAGTTACCGATTTATTGCCATTTTAAAATAGCGATGATCTAAGTTGGTCCCATAGAACATTTCTATAAGTTTTTGTTGAGTTCAAAGGCCTCTCTTGCCCCTCGTCATTCCATTTTGTTGTCAGATGAGGGCTGCTCCAAGGTATTTAGTGTAAGAACATCTCAGTGCCGAGGTGAAACCTTTCAAATTTGGTATTCTATTTCTCTCTTTTTTTGCCCAATGTGTTATTTGCATTAATCCTTCCCTCAGGCACTGCCTTTCCGGGTATCCCATATAACAACACCGGGGGTCGTTGAGTGATCCAGCATTTGTCGGTAGCGAAAACTCCTCCCACCTAGATCTCAGTAGTTATCTAAAGTGAATCATCCCCCGTCAGGGCACTTGGAAAGCGCCATTAGAATGTCTGAACCCTTACGACTGGAATCCCTTACTGACCATATATCACCGGGGATGTGATTCGGAGAATCACTAATTCTCACTATTTCAATGAAGTCTAATTGGACCTGGAAGTTGAAGACTAGCTAAAGAGTAATCCAAGCCGGGAACACGATAACATGGGCATGGAGAAGTGTGTGAAACTGTCTTTTCCTTGTGGATTAATCAACCTCATATGTCCTCCCAGGCGTGGAATATCTCCTAACTCCTTTAATCAGACTTGTGCACGTATTCTTATCTGCCCTTCTGGGGCCCCGGTCCGCTTCCTGTCCTCCCTATCATCAATCAACACAGTTGTAGTCCCCCCCTACTTAAATGTTCTGACCACTTACTTCCGAGATCTTGTGTCAAGATGTACGAATAAAATTCCTTATCCCGGAGGTGTAGGTGATAATATATTGAAAGAGTTAATTATACTGCCGATGTCTCGATCCTTACCCTCATACTTCTGCCTTCTTGTCAGACTCCTGAGTAAAATTTTGTAGGTAGTACTTTTGTTGAAGAGATTAGGACGCCTGCCTTCCCTTCCTGCCCCTGAGCCTCTCACCCTCCTACCCATAGCCTATTCATACGACTAAAATCTTTCTCCTCTAGATGTGTTTCCTGCCAGTATGGCAATGTCGTTTTGGCTTTTTGAGATGGCGTACAAATCTCATTAGTTTTTTGGTTGGGGAACGAAGCCCCTTATGACATTCAGGAAACTATCTTCATGGCAGTAAAAAATAGCTGAGGAATCCCCCTCCCGTCCCTAGTTATTGATTGACCAGTGCACACCCCGCCCCCCCTAACAGAACCCGTACAAATGAAAAAAAAAAAAAAAAAGAAAACCCAATGAACAACAGGTAACTCAATATAAGAACCTTAACAGATTACACCTCCTTATACTTTGTAGACTTCTCTTTTTTTCAGCGCAATTAGTCTGAGGCGATTCTCTAACCTTGCTTCCTCATCCTGCTGTTAGCCTTACCCCACCCCTCGTTCGCCTTTCTGAAGAATTATGTATGCCTCTTTCTTATCGGTTTCTAATGGATAGATTAAGGTTTTTAACTGATATCGTTACTCACGCGCTCACGCACCGGCAACCTGCCCTAGACCTCCCCTTAGAGCTTCCAGGCTACCCCTCTTAGTGTCGCTGCCCTTTTGCGATTCTGACCCATATCAATCATTTCCTATAAGGACAAACGTATTTGGCAGAAGACTGTCAACGTTTTCTCGGGGTTCTGAGTTGTTCGAGCGGAGGTGGCTGTTGGGTATCACTGTCCTGAATGGCACAATGGTCTTGATGGCATTGCGTTGCTTCTCCTTTCACTGGGATATTTATCCACTCTCTGGAGTGGTCTGGAGATCTTTTTTTTGTGCCTAACCGTTACATAAATTTCTTCAGCCTCCTCGGGGTATTGCACACTACAGGAGGGCCGGAATCAGGGAATATCCTCAGAACGGCGGGAAATGTAAATTAAAGCGTATTTTGTCTCTTGACCTAGTCTGTGCAGATGTTGGATAACTGTTTCTTTTCCTGGAAAACCTTCTATGGATAGTCTGCGAAGAGTTGAAGTTTATCTCTTTGTAGGTCAAAGGGAGTTTTGGAGTGACCGATAAGCTTGTAGATTTGAGATTTCTCAGAGTGACGTCTAGATACTTGACAATAATGCCTGTGTTTGTCTAGTTGGACCTTCAGTATTAGGTGGTCCTTAAACGGGAGCCAATTCTGTGAGCCCTCTCTATTTGAGGGGAAAAATGACTGCGCCAGTAGTTTAGTATCTCAACACTGAGCAAATTATATGCAGATTATTAGTAGGTATTTTCTTTCACTGAGCCCAATGATTCTCAGTTATTCCTGCGGAGAACCTGTTTTCCAGGTTCGTCGACCTTAGTCTGGACGATACTCTGTCTTTCTGGGCCGAGTCTCTCCAAGGTGCTCCTAGGCCCCCAACATGTCGTACCTAAAGTATTCTTCAGTTGTCCCAGGTCCCCCAATCTGGGGTCAGTAATGTATTGATATGTCCTTATGTAATCCTGGACACTGAGGCCTGTCACTGCAGCCGTGACAGTAGATGAGATAGTGGTTCTAGTGATGCCAGGTTATATGGACCTAGGATCTTTCTACAAGCCACAGACACTGGGACTTGATGAGACCCTAGGCTGGGATCATCTCTCTAAACTCTCCTTCTGCTTTAGCTAGGATTCGGTGATCCCCTGTAGGACTGTGTTGAGTGCTTTTGTTCCATGGGGTTCCCTCTGTGGGGGATGGAGCTTCTGACCTGATTTTATTGACTTAGGTCCCTTCATGTACGGAACCTCATCTGGAGCTGTTACTAGAACGGCTGTACGGGGCTTCCTACTTGCGCGGTGAGCTCGGGCGGACCATCTTGGCCCGCCGCTGCTGCTTGCAGGTCTCTGGAGGCTGGATTGCACAAGGGCCCCCGCTGGGTTCACGGTCCACGTTCCTTCACCGGAGGGAGTGTGCCCGGGTGTTTTGGGCACTGGAAAAGTTGCCGTTTTGTAGAGGCAGGTAAGATGCGGGCAAGCCCCGTTACCGGGCCAAGGTTAAATGCTGGGAGCTCCGGCCGCTGCTTCCTCACATGCGCGCGCCGGAACCGGAAGTTCATCTTCTTTGTAAGTACACTAACACCTATTTAAAGGATCACTCCTGAATTCCCCATTGACTCAACTTTAGGTTCCTAGTTCAATAAAATAGAGAGTAGCCAGCTCACCTCCTGATATTGTCCAATGGTTTCAATAGTTGGTCCGTGATCTCAATACCGCGTCCTGAACGCAATGGCCAGTCAAGACGAACGAAGCAAGAAATGGATTGGCAAGGTTTACAAAATTCTTAAGATCAATATTCCATTTATTAAGACATTAGAAACAAGCTATAGGCAATGTGCAATGAGTGGTCAGAGGGGTGACAAGCTGACGCGTTTCGGGCCGGAAGTTGCCCTTAGGTTCCTAGTCCCATGAACAGCAACAGTATCTGATCACTCTGTTAGTGATCTACTTGATTTAGACCCAGGTATTCACCTAACTATTCTTCTTATCTGCCCTGACCATTGCTTAAACCTTGTTACAAGTGAACTTCACTAGCTCCAACCTTCTGCTTGATTGACCACTGGTCTTGTTTGTCCCTCTTGTACCGTATTCTTGCATGTTAGGTGTTGCCATGGGAGACTGCATTGGGGATAGTGCTCTGGGAGTATCCTGAAGCAATATCCAGACTGCCTTGTGGGTGGTTAGGATGAAGATCAGGAGACCTGGTGCTTTTTAGACTTCACTCCTTTGAATAGTTGTATGCCAATTCCATGTGTGACCCAAAGGATTCACCACCCATCTGCAGGTACAGTAGGCCTTGTAACATTTATGAAAGAACAGCTTTCAGCATTGTTAAAAGGGTATTCCCACAGTTGACAATAATCATCTATCCACAAGATGAGGGTACAAAACCAGGTTAGATAGTAGAGCTGGGTCCACAGCACAGGAAGACAACTGGCCAATCCAGCATTTTGTAGCTGGGTTTTACCAGGTTTAGCAGGTTTAGCTCAGGGTGCGGTTAGTCAGGTCCATAGCCCAGGGCCCTCTTTCTTGCAACACTAAGTCAAAAGGGTCAGCTTTAGAAAGCAGGTTACTGGCACAGAGTTCAGGATCCCCAGCATTCCTCTCCATACTATCAACAAGTCTAGGTGAACAGGATTCGAAATCGAGGCACAAATATAGGCTAAAGGAATTAGGATCAGGCCTGATATTGCTGCAATATTTTATCTAGAAAATGACTGACACCATGGCAAAAACCCAACAGGTAGTAGGTCCATCGGGTGCCATTGATTTCCGTGATGAAATAGATCCAGCATGCCATTAGTTTTGGATCTCCCCTATGAAGGAACAGAAAGCTATAATAACAATGCGGATAGGAACATAGCCTTAGCTCAAGAATGTTTACATGTCCTTAGAAAAACGATCTATATACATATAATAATAAATGCTGTGTTGGGTAAAACCCAGTTTGACAGATGGCATGAGATTGGAATACATTTTTGATAGTGTCAAGACTCAGGAACCTTTTATTAAAGGGACATTGACATCAGAAAGGACTATTTCTGTTAAAACCCGGAAAGCTATTTTTTTTTTAGAATTTTTTGCAATATTTTTGTTCAGTTGTCCTATGCACCAAAATATTACGTATAAGATATTGTCTTTCTCTGGCTGAGAAATAAAACTCTTGAATTCTAGGGAAGACTAATCTCACTTTAGTTCAGCTGCTACTTATCTCTATACAGTCCCATTATAAATAGTCGCTCTATTGTTCTGGAAAGGATAGATAAGATTAGACAGAACCACAAGTATATACATAGCAATACATGAAAGGGTAATGTGGTAATCTTTTTCTACAATGCGGAGGAAGGGTTTCTTATCACTTATCAGGTTATTGCGGATGATATTTCAACCTCTTAGGCCATACCTGGTCAGATAGAAGGACTATTAAGCAAACCACTCACTGCTGAGCTATCAGAGCTCACAGAATTAAAGAGAACCTGTCACATAGGTTATGCCCCCCTTGCTGAGGGCAGCACAAGCTAGTGTCAGACCTGCTGTTTCCAGTGCTGTGCTGAAAGTCGAGCTTTTGTTACGGTGGAGGCACCTACCACATCGTCATAGTTATACTCTCCTAATTTGCAATGATTGGAAGATAACAGAGCATTATTTCCAGTACAGGTTTCCAGGCAAATTATACATATTGTCCCATAGTGTACTATATCACCCATCTCCCCCCTGCATACATAGTGCCCCTGTGAAATAGTAGCCATGCTTATTAAAGCTTATCCAAAACAAATTAAATAGAAAGACCTGGGAGGACTGAGCAACTGAATAATCTCTGAAAAAAATTGTACCCTTAAAACATAACTTTTACTATACACAACTCTAAAAATTTAATTCAAAATACCGTTCATATAGAATACCAGTAAAACAGGTGTAGCATAAAGTGTCATTTAATTTTCCTCACCACCCTTGATTAGATCCCGGTCAGCATATGGTGTTTATCCATATTGCAATATGTCCAATATTCCAGCTTGATCCAGGATTAGGGAGTATACCTGGTGACTGACCCTATCACGTTAACTCTGCTCTCTCCCTTAGCAGGGTTTCGGCCTCGAAAAAGGTGACCTCATGCAGTTACCCCTTAATCTCCTAACAATGCCATATAGAGGTGACCAAGAGTATATCAATGTACATAACTCACCTAGAGACGTTTCACTTAAAGGGGTTGTCTCACTACATCAATTCACCTCTCCTCAGTCCTGTTTTCTTTTCTTTCATTTTGAATTCAGGGGCGTGTTTACTGGCTTCTACTGGGTTGCAGTAGAAGCCAGGTCTGTAGCTATAGCAACCAGTGCTGGCAGCCTATCGGGAGAGAGAGAACAGGTCTGTAGCTATAGCGACCTAAGGAGCTGATGCAGCCCATACAAGAGGGGATATCTCAGAATAGGTAGGATACTGTTAATGGACACATATTGCAAAGTGACTTGTTTCTGCAAGATCTTTAACATAAAAATGCAATCCTTGTAGTGAGACAGCCTCTTTAAGGCCAATATGATCCTATTTTTCAGTGGGATAATTTAATACCAATAGGTTAGGGGTATTTAGTATGTCATAGTGAAATGATGCAATATTGTCTACATACTATTAGTGGCATACTGTCCATTATGCCCACTGGCATACTGATAGTATGTAGACACCATTGTACCATTTCACTATGACATACTAAATACCACATCCCTATTGGGATTGATTTCACCCACTTAAGAATAGGATCATATTGGCCTTAAATGAAATGCGTCTGTGTGGTTATATATATATATATATATATACTGATATACTCCTGGTGACCTATATGGGGCATTGTCAGAAGATTAAGGGGTAACTATCTGTGGACTCCCTTCTCAGAGTGGAAATCACAGTGAGGGAGAGAGAAGGGTGAACGTGATAGGGACGGTCACTAGGTATGCTCCCTAATCCTCGATCAAGTTGGAACATTGGACATATTGCAGTCACTATATGCTGACCGGGATCTAATCAAGGGGGGTGAGTAAAATAATATATCACTTTATGCTACACCTATTTCACTGGTATTGTCTATGAATCATGCTTATTACAGCTGAAAATAATTTCAAAGCTATTAGCATCAGCAAAGTTTAATCGTGTATTAAATTTCATATGACACATTGGCCCTCATTTACTATTGCTGTCTAAACGTTAGACAACATAAATATAGATGGGCCATCTAAAAATGTACCAGATTTATCACAGTGGCTCGTGCTGATCATTGATGAAGCTTTAGAATTGTCTAACTTTTTAGACCAGAATTTTGGCGCAGTGTTTTGCACTGAGGCCGCACCCACTTTCCCATTGAGCCACGTCCCTGTGTGGAGCAGTGTTTAGAAAGTGTCTTAAGCCAATAATAAATGACACCAACAAATAGCAAAACAAGTCACTAGTTCCCTAAATATATATAAATATATATATATATATATATATATTTATATATATATATATTATATATATAATTATAATATATACACTCACTGGCCACTTTATTAGGTACACCTTTGCTAGTTAACGGGTTGGACCCCCTTTTGCCTTCAGAAACTGCCTCAATTCTTCGTGGATAGAATTCAACAAGGTGTGGCAACGATGCTCAATTGGTACCAAGGGGCCCAAAGAGTCCCAAGAAAATATTCCCCACACCATGACACACACCACCAGCCTGAACCATTGATACAAGGCAGGATGGATCCATGGTTTCATGTTGTTGACGCCAAATTCCCGACCTACCATCCGAATGTCGCAGCAGAATCGAGACTCATCAGACAGGGCAACGTTTTTTTTTCCAATCTTCTACTGTCCAATTTTGATGAGCTTGGGCAAATTGGAGCCTCAGTTTCCTGTCTTTTGCTGAAAGTAGTGGCACCGGTGTGGTCTTCTGCTGCTGTAGCCCATCTGCTCAAAGTTCGCCGTACTGTGCGTTCAGAGATGCTCTTTGCCTACCTTGGTTGTTTAAAGGGTGGTATTTGAGTCACTGTTGCCTTTCTATCAGCTCGAACCAGTCTGCCCATTCTCCTTTGACCTCTGGCATCAACAAGGCATTTCCGCCCATGTTTTTTCTTTTTCGGACCATTCTCTGTAAACCCTAGAGATGGTTGTGCGTGAAAATCCCAGGAGATCAGCAGTTTCTGAAATACTCAGACCAGCCCTTCTGGCACCAACAACCATGCCACGTTCAAAGGCACTCAAATCACCTTTCTTCCCATACTGATGCTTGGTTTGAACTGCAGGAGATTATGACCCATGTCTAGCATGTGCTCATTATATACATGATTGCCGCAATTGTATATGTTGATTAGAAATTATAGTTTTTAAAGTAAGTATGGACAGGTGTACCTAATAAAGTGGCCGGTGAGTGTATATAATAAATGCCGGAAAACACCAAACACCTACCATAAAGAAAGAATCAATAGAATATTGATAAGACAAATCTAAAATTAAATAAATAATGAAGACGAGAAACTGTGGTACATAGTCCCTCGAGGCATATATAAAGCTGTATACGTGGTCATAATAGTATTAAAATCAAATCAAATGTAGTATAATGACTATTCAATATATAACCCAAATATGGTAATAAATAACATATCCTACATTTCAGTAAAAAATATATAAGACACAGCTGAACACAGACCAATTCGAAGCAGAGTGATGAAGCCAGAGGTGAAGTGCGCATTGGGGTTCCAATGCTTCAACTTGGTCTCCATTCACCTGTGTCTTATATATTTTTTTATTGTAATGTAGGACATGTTGTTATTTATTGCCCTATTTGAGTTATATATTGAACAGTCATTATACTCAATTTGATTACATTTTGATATCATTACATGTATACAGCTTTACCTATGCTTTAAACCACAGTATCTTTTATTTATTATTTATTTTATTTTTGTCTTTTCATAAAGTATTCTATTGATTCTTACTTTATGTTTGGTGTTGTTTTTGCCTTTGACCATAATAAATGTGTCTGTGAAATGATGTCCCAAAAATTTGATTTTAGCCAATTTTATGAAACCTTTCTGGTGCAACCACATTAGTTTTTTTGTTCAGATTGTTCAGAGAATGTGGCTTGTAGCAATTTATGATCAGACAAATGGTGTTATATGTATATAGTGCTGGACTCAGTGCCTTAGGTTTCTATTCTTTTATTATATGCATCTTAGTTATCTCTTATTTGTCATTTCATATTCTGATTGGTGGCCAGTGCCTGAAAGTGAGTGATTCTCGGAGTAATGGTTTGAATTTTTATGTAATATACAGTAACTAAAAGGAACTGAGGTGGTTGCCGCTCAGACTCTATTATACATATGATGGCGTCTGGGTTTTTATTATCTCCAGGCAACCTATTTAATGTATAATCAGGAATTCTAAAGTGAACTGACAGAGCGTGGGATTTTGCTGCGCTACCTAAAGCCTATTAACACCTGCTACTGGCACTTCACAGTACCTTAGTCTTTTTGATACATAAGCCTTTAACATCACATTGCCTGAAGAATAAAATGACCTGCAGAATTTAGGAGAACATGTCCTTAAAGGAAACCTATCAGCAGATTAATGCTGTACTAACCATGGGCAACATTAAATACAGAAAGGTTGCAGGTTTTCAGAGAAAGCAAAGTGCTGAAAGGAAGAGAGCAGGAGAGAAAAGTGTTTTCTGGGCATTTCCCCTACAGCTTCTTCTTTCCTTGCTTGGCTTGTTTGACAGGTCTCTCTTTATACACAAGTAGATAGAAACCTAGATTAGTCAAGCCAAGTTGAGGGCAGGGGGATTGGAAGGAGCCATCCAGCAGACATTTCTCTCCATGCTCAGCTATTTTAAAAAAAAATCTGAAATATAGAGTTTTAAAGCAAAAACTAATCCATGTCATGATGCTTGTGACTTGGGCAGCATGAATCTGCTAACAAGCTACATAGTTGGAAAAGCAAAATCATTTACCGTTTCATTCTCGATCTTGTCATGTGTCATATCACAAAACAAAGCTTTCGAAGAGTGGCAGGGCTTAGAGGGGTTGTCTCATCATGCTGTTTCACAAATACAGGCAGCTTCAGACTCACACTTTCTGGTTAGGCTGTGGGTGGTTCTGTAGTAGTAACTGACATATCAGCTCTGCTGTTCCTATCTGATCCTGTTACAGTGACATGAGGAAGTTTATAATCTGTAGTGCACAAGACTACATATCTCTAAAAGTTAAGACTTGTTAACTTGTTAACTTAGATAAACAAGCTCCTTTGCTAGAGATAAGACTCAGCAGGGACTGAGTCATCATGGTCGGATGGCAGCCTGAAGCAATGAGAAAGAAGAGAGAGCAAAGAGAGTGGACTGGTAACCAAGAGAAACTTGTGTACAAAAGCAGTAAATAAAATCTTCTTCATTTCATGAACAAAGCAAAATCAAAACAGTAATGTGTTTGATAATAGACAGCATCACATGACTAATGATTATTACTTCATCAGTGGGCGCAGCAGGAGCAGAGCGAGTTTAAAGGTGAGTTGTTCTTTTTTTCTATTTTACGATCACCCTTACCTGCTACAGAGATTTTTGTAAAAATTGAAAACCTGTTTAAATACTTTTTTGTCAAAAAAGTAAAAAAAAAACATATACAGTATCTCACAAAAGGAAGTACACCCCTCACATTTTTGCAAATATTGTATTATATCTTTTCATGGGACAAAACTGAAGATATGACACTTTGTCAGTGTGCAGCTTAACAGTGTAAACTTGGTGTGTCCTCAAAATAGCTCAACACACAGTCATCAGTTTTGTGTATACTGTATACTGTTTCGGGTTAGCCAGAAAAGGTATCACTAGTATAAAACTTTTATCGTATTGGACACATAAGAATTTAACATTGCTTAGACTAGTATGGACTGAAAGATAACCATCATGTATTGGTCTTTGCTATGGCTATTGGCAATGTGTCATACATTGTATTGCTATGTAGTAAAACAAGTTAGATCTTCTTCAGAAAGGTTTTGATTGCAGGGGTCAAGACCCAAAGCACATGCAGGAATTCGGAATATTAGTGTGTGACGTCCATTGACTGGCACTGAAAATATTTGAACGAACCACTGCACAGGAGAGAAAAAAAAATATCAATGCATTTTGGAGATGTCTAAAATTACTGAGCAGTAGACGTGCTTTAACTTACTAACTTACTAACTGATCAGTAGCACACAATAAACGCTAAAACCCATACAAACATTCTCATGGAAAATTTGAAATACATTACTGCTAATCTTTGTACATAGATAAAATAGGGATTTTTAGGGTTCATTTGATCAATTTGTGTATACCAACGTACTTTGTCAAAGGAAGCTCACTAGGTACCTAACTCTAGATTCGCCACTCTGTGGGGCCAAAGCCTTCGTTTATGAATGGCATTAACTCCATTTACACATGTTACATGGACCTCAGGCAGATGGGTGGAGTGCACGACTAAGATGGAGGCAGAAAATCCTCCAAATGTTTCATGCAGATAAAATAAAGTTAGCAAACACCTCCATTTGCAACTGACATTGGTGTACGCTATTGCGGCCACAATGGAAAACTGAATTCTCCAAACCAAAAATACAGTACCACATAGTAGGCACTAAAGCCCATACAAGCAGGACTGGGATGATGGGCAGGCAAAGGTAGGTGACCTCCTAGGGACTGCTTCATCCCAGACAGGAAGAGGGCACAGCGAGGTATGGAATGGGCTAAATTTTCCATTGGGGGGAGGCGCTATATGCCTTATTTGCCTAAGGCACCAGAATATCTTGTCCCAGTCCTGCATCCAACCACTGAAAGGTGGGCATATGTAATTTTTTACAAATGTACACTAAAAACCTCATAGTAGAGAATACTGTGCTGAACCAAATCCCACTCATCTGCCTGCTACTGGACTTAGTAAACTGTGCGGGGGATAGGTGGTGGGTCTGTGCAGCACAGTATAGTACATATAGTAGCAGGCACATGAGGGGGGTTTAGTGCAGCATGAGTAGTATACTGTGCTGCACTAAAACCCCATCATGCATCTACTACTATTGAAGTATCAGCAACTGGGCAGCTTTTCCAGTGTGAAGCAGGTGATCACCATGACAGTGCTGGCAGCAAGGAGGACCCAGGATCAGGGAAGGTAATCCAATAGACAGAGGAGGAATATGCCAGGAGAGCTGCTCCAGGGCAGCCCAGTCTGTACACGAAGGGGGCAGGAGTCCACTAATAGACCAGCTGGCAATGTCAGGCTCTGTGGCTGGGTAGTGCTGCAATGTTCAATTTAACAGTGTTGCTTCAGGGGGAGAAGGATGTGATGTGCAGCATGAGCGTCCTATGTTGGCAGCATATTAAGGTGTGTGGGGTGGTGTTTGTAAGCCTTCATTGGGGGTCACATAAAATTATGTGGCAGGGTGCATTCAGCCTGCAGGCCTTGAGTTTGACACCCATGGCTAACACACTGCATTTCAGCTGTGCCAGCAAAATTGCCTGTCAGCTGAATTCTATCAGTGCCTTCATATTATCTACTAGGGAGGGCTCCACTGGTAGCTCAAGCCGGAGAGTATGATTACGGAGTCTGCCTACATATATGCTATGCCTGCTCGAAGTACAGCCCTCATAAACAGTGCCTGTGAAAGTGTCCATACCATAGTACACAATACACAGTACTCTCATAGACTGTGTCTGCCACTGAGTGTGTCGCTATAAACACTATTAGCCGGGAAGTTTACCATTTGTGCATATAGAGAACACCTCTAAATGTTTCCAGTAGATTAGTACAACTGATGCTTAGGAATTACACCTTTGTGGTGCTTTCTGAGCTCAGACACAAGACAGGAAGCCAAACATTGAATGGAGCAGAAATGCGCCAATATGTTACATCATCACTTCAAAGTCTAGCCAAGGAATATGAAATATAAATCTGTATTGGGAAATATCTTCTAGGAGAGATTTAAACTATATTCTTGTCTGCGGCAGTGGTCTTGTCATTTTTGACAGTAAATATGTATACAGCACTACTTATCCTGCCAACACAACAAATCCCTCATGGTAACATGATTCATCCTATTATAAGCCATTGGAATCCATTGGTCACAGCTCAATGGCAATTACAGATCGGGCAGAGCATTGTGGCTTAGCACTGGAAGTACCAGCAACACCCAATAAATATATCCGAGTTTCTTTATTGTAGTTAGCAAGCATCCAAAAAATGTGAAGACAAATGGAACACGTACAAATGTTGACGCGTTTCAAGTCTTTTCAGATGCTTAACCAGACCCACCACCTATCCCCCACACTAAGTCCAGAAGCAGGCAGATGAGGGGCATATAGCGCAGCACAGTATTGAATACTATGAGGTTTTTAGTGTGAATTTGTATAAAATTACACAAGCCCACCTTTCAGTGCTTCACATTTTTTGGATGTTTATTACCTACAATAAAAAAACTTGAATATTATGTTTATCGAGTATTACTGGTACTTCCAGTGCTTATCTACCGAAATACATTGAGAGTCTTTCCATGCAACCCTGATCTAATGGAGTGGTGCGCTGGCTAAATACTTCCTTCTTTAAGAGCATTGTGGCTTCCATTATACAGTAGTTGGGAATAGTGACAAAAATGTGAACACGGCCTTAGACATGTAGAAGAAAAAGATTTACATACATACGCAACATAGTATCTGATTATTGCTCTATTTGCATTGGACTTTGGTGTACATATGTCCACACGGCATATGTAAAATGCTCGTCAGATTCTGTTTAACTCCTTACCACCGGAACCAGTTTTGGCCTTCCTAACATTTTTGAAATCTGACATGTGTCACTTTATGTGAGAATAACTTTTTGACACTTTTACTTATCCATGTGATTCAGAGACTGTTTTCTCATGACACATTTTGCTTTAAGATAGTAAGAATTTTTGGTCCAAAAAGTCCTTGTTTATTTGTGAAAAATATCAAAGTATTGTGAAAAATTTTCAAACTTGTAAAAATTTCTGCTTGTAAGACATAGTTATTCCAGTCAAAATAGCTTATAACTAGCATCTACCATATGTGTGTCATGGATGCCCCTGCGACCCTCATCCCGGGCACACCGGCAGTGTTAAATTTAACGGGCCAGCGCACCGGTAATTCACTATTGCCGGTCGCTGCCCCTATTTAAGCCTGCCTCCTTCTGGTACTCCCACCGGATCTTTAGTGCCTTACCGCCTACTGAAAAAGCGTTCTTTGAGTCTTGTCCTGATTTGAGTCTTGTACTGTTAGCCTCCGTCCCTTGACCACAAACCTCTGCCGCCTGTCCTGACCTTACCGCCTTTCCCCGGCTACGAGCCTGCCTTACGATTCTGTACCACGCTAAACCTCGTCTGCCACCGCAAGCAAGTCACGTCAGGGGTAGCGACCTGGCAGACTCCCACTGCAGCATGTCCATCCCGATGCTTTGCGGTGGGCTCTGGTGAAAACCGGGACCTACTTAGATTCCGCTCCCTGGCGTGGCTCACACCATCGCCTGTGGTGGTCCAGTAGATCCACTACTGCAGACCATGACAGTAAGATCCGGCCATGGATCCCGCCAAGGTACCTCTTCCGAGTGTCTCTGACCTCACCACCATCGTGACTCAGCAGTCCAAACAGATTGCACTGCAGGCACAACAGCTTAACCAGCTGTCGTCCATGATGCAGCAGCTTTTCGCCTCTCAGCAGCAGCAGCTGTGGCAGCTCCCGTGGCAGCGGCTCCGGTAATGTCCGCCGGTCCCAAGCTTCAGTTGCCTATGCCTACGAAATTTGATGGGGACCCTAAGGCCTGCAGGGGTTTCATCACCCAATGCTCCCTCCATGTGGAACTCATGGTCGGTCAGTTCCCATCAGAAAGGTCTAATTTGGCCTTCGTGGTCAGTCTTCTTTCTGGAAAAGCCCTGGCCTGGCCACTACACTTTGGGACCAAGGCGACACCGACACGGCTGATCTCGGTACCTTTGTTCGGGAGTTCCAAAGTGTGTTCGAGGAACCCGTTCGTGCATCTTCTGCAGAAACCGCCTTGCTGAACTTGCAACAAGGGAACTCCTCCGTGGAAGACTATGCTGTGCAGTTTTGCACTCTGGCTCCCGAACTATCCTGGAACGAGGCAGCGTTGTGTGCCACTTTCAAGAAGGGCCTCGCCAGCCAGATCAAGGATGCCCTCTCCGCCAGGGATCTTCCATCCTCCTTGAGTGACCTTATCTCCTTGGCCACTCGGATTGACGTCTGTTTTTCAGAAAGGCAAGAGGAACTTCGTCTAGAGCTCGAGTCGGCCAGGACACGTCGTCTTCCTCGCTTGGCTCCTGTGTTCCAAAGGCCGCCACAACAGTCCACCCCGCCGGCCGTGGAGGAGCCCATGCAGGTGGACAGGGCCCACCTATCTTCACAGGAACTGTCTTGACGACAGGAGGATAACCTGTGCATCTATTGTGCCAGTCCCGAACACTTCCGCAGGGGTTGTCCGCTCCGTCCCCAGCGTCCGGAAAATGCATGCACCTAGGCTACGTGGGAAAGGCGTCCTTAGGTGTGAACAACCCCTCTCCTCGCCTGACTATGCCCGTACTAGTCGGGTTTGGAACTGGAATCCGGTCTCAAGCCTTGGCCTTCCTGGACTCTGGTTCAGCCGGGAACTTTGTGGATGCGGCCTTGGTGTCCAAGCATAACCTGGTGGTCCTACATGTGTAGGCTGGTGGTCCTCCTGGAGAAACCTCTGGCCATCTCCTTTATCAGTGGAGAGATCCTCAATGATCCAGTCCTGTTTCGTACCGAGCCTTTGTCCCTTCAGGTTGGGGCACTCCATAAGGAGAGACTTATGTTCTATATGTTACCCCGGTCATCCTCGTCTATTCTTCTGGGCCTACCGTGGCTGCAGCAACATGCCCCGGTGCTTGATTGGAAGACAGGCGAAGTCTTGCGTTGGGGACAAGGTTGTCGTTCTCGCTGTCTGGTGGCACCTCGCACGGTGCTTCCCGCTTCTCCTCTAGTAACGTCTAAATCTCTGGCAGGTCTCCCCGCACCCTACCAAGATTTTGCGGACTTGTTTTCGGAGAAGCAAGCGGAGACCCTACGACTGCCCAATCGACTTGCTACCCGGCACATCTCCTCCCTGGGGCAGGGTCTATCCACTGTCAGTACCGGAAACTCAAGCCATGGCTGCCTACATCCAGGAAAATCTTCAGAAGGGGTTCATTCGTAAGTCCTCCTTACCAGCCGGGGCCGAGTTCTTCTTTGATGCTCTTTCCGTCCCTGTATCGATTACTGCGGTCTCAATAAGATCACTGTGAAGAACCGTTATCCCTTCCCGTTGATCACCGAGCTGTTTGATTGGCTCCATGGAGCCAAGATCTTTTCCAAACTGGACCTACGCGGTGCTTACAACTTCATTCGGATCGAGAAGGAGACGAGTGGAAGACGGCCTTCAACACTCGAGATGGCCACTTTGAGTACCTGGTGATGCCTTTCAGGCTCTGTAATGCTCCCGCAATCTTCAAGGAGTTTGACAACAATGTCTTCAGAGATCTCTTATACACCTGTGTGGTTATCTTTCTGGATGACATCCTGATCTTTTCACATGACCCAGAATCCTACAAGGTCCATGTATGACAGGTTCTCGGGCATTTACGCGCTAACCATCTTTACGCCAAGTTGGAAAAGTGTCTCTTCCACAAGACCAGTCTTACCTTTCTCGGTTACATTACAAATGGATCCCACTAAATTGTCTGCCATCCTGCAATGGCCTCGTCCGGTGGGCCTCCGTGCCATACAGAGATTCTTGGACTTCGCGATTACCATAGGCAGTTCGTGCCCCACTTCTCCTCGCTGGTGTCCCCAATCATGGTTCTCACCAGAAGGAATGCTAACCTGAGACTTTGGTAAAAAGCGGCTGGAGAGGCCTTTGTAAAGCTAAAATCTGCATTTGCTTCCGCACCCGTGCTTTCTCGGCCTGATACGGAGAAACCTTTCTACTTGGAAGTCAACGCCTCCTCCGTGGGAGCTGGGGCTGTGCTCATCCAAAAAGGGCCCACTGGCAAGACCCGCACATGTGGCTTCTTCTCTAGAACATTTTCCGCGGCGGAAAGGAATTATTCTATTGGGGTCCGGGAACTACTGGCAATCAAACTAGCCATGGAGGAATGGAGTTATCTCCTCGAAGGAGCTCTTCACCCAGTCAACGTGTACACCGACCAAAAGAATCTCCTTTATCTGCAGATGGCCCAACGGCTAAATCCCCGGCAGGCCCGCTGGTCGCTTTTCTTTTCTGGGTTTGACTTTCTCATTCATTTTCGCCCGGCTGAAAAAAATGTCAAGGCGGATGCTCTCTCCCGTGCTTCGGACGTGATAGGGGATGAACCTGCACCACGGCACATCATCCCTCCTGAACGGCTAATCTCCGCTGCACCGGTAGATCTTCGACAAATCCCTCCAGGCAAGACTTATGTATGCCCAGCATTTCGGAGGAGGTTACTTAATTGGGGACATTGCTCTCGAGTGGCTGGACATCCAGGGGTACAAAAGTCTTGCTCCATGATCTCTCGCTTCTATTGGTGGCCTGACCTCGCTAAAGATGTTCGTGCATCCGTGGCATCTTGCACTTCCTGTGCCCAGAACAAGTCTCCTCGTCACAAGCCGGCGGGTTTGCTTCAGCCACTGCCTATCCCCAACTGCCCTTGGACTCATGTGCCTATGGATTTTATCACAGATTTCCCTTCTTTCTCCGGTAATACCATGGTGTATGTAGTCACTGATCGGTTCTCAAAGATGGTTCATTTTGTTCCTCTAGCCAGGTCTCCCTTCTGCTCCACGTCTTGCCAGCCTGTTTTTCCAGCACATTTTTCGGTTGCATGGACTTCCTCTGCATATTGTCTCGGACCGTAGAGTCTAATTTGTGTCCAAGTTCTGGCGCTCCCTCTGTGCCCAGCTACAGATTAAGTTGGACTTCTCCTCGGCATACCATCCACAGACCAATGGACAAGTGGAGAGGGTTAATCAGGTCCTGGGCAACTACCTACGCCACTTCGTTTCAGCACGTCAAGACGACTGGGCTAACCTGTTACCCTGGGCGGGATTCTCGTATAATTCCTTAGACTCGGAGTCTGTTGGGTCCGTCCCCTTCATTGTCTACGGACAACTTCCGCACCCACCCCTGCCCATCTCGGTGCCCTCTGAAGTGCCGGCCGTGGAGGATCTGGTCTGCGACCTAACGGCCATCTAGGGTCAGACACGCCTGTCTCTGCAACAGACTTCTGTCCGCATGAAGAGGCAAGCAGACAAACAGAGAAGACCTTCCCCAGTCTACTCTCCCGGAGACAAGGTGTGGTTATCGGTGAAGTATATCCACCTTAAGATCCCCAGCTATAAACTGGGGCCCCGGTTCCTTGGACCATTCGAAGTTCTCAAGCGCATCAACCCAGTGGCCTACAAGCTTCGGCTTCCCCCCGCGATGCGTGTCCGGAACTCCTTCCACGTCTCCCTTTTAAAGCCGGTGGTCTTGAATCGCTTCTCCCAGAAGGCTGCTCTTCCGACTCCTGTAGCAGATGCCACCAACATCTTTACCATAAGAGAGGTCTTGGCCATGAAGACAATTAGAGGGAAGCGTCATTTCCTCATCGACTGGAAGAGGTTTGGGCCGGAAGAGAGGTCTTGGGAGCCAGAGGACAATATTCTGGACCATAATGTAATCCAGAAATTCCTTCAGGCCAGAAAGAGGGGGAGGCCCAAGGAGGGGGGGGGGGGTACTGTCAGTGTTAAATTTAAAGGGCCAGCACACCGGTAATTCGCTATTGCCGGTCGCTGCCCCTATTTAAGCCTGCCTCTTCCTGGTACTCCCGCCGGATCTTTAGTGCCTTAACGCCTACTGAGAAAGCGTTATTTGAGTCTTGTACTGATTACCGTGTACTGTACTGTTAGCCTCCGTCCCTCGAGCCTCTGCCGCCTGTCCTGACCTTACCGCCTGTCCCCGACTACGAGCCTGCCTTACGATTCTGTACTACACTAAACCTCGGCTGCCACCGCAAGCAAGTCACGTCAGGGGTAGCAACCTGGTAGACTCCCACCTCAGCAAGTCCATCCCGCTTTGCGGCGGGCTCTGGTTAAAAATCAGGACCTACTTAGATTCCACTACATGGCGGGGCTAACACCATCGTCTGCGGTGGTCCAGTGGATCCCCTACTGCGGACCGTGACAGTGTGTACTGTAGATTGCATCATTTTTAAAATGTCTTCTTTTTTATAACATTAGGGGGCTTAGAAATTTAGTAGTAATTTTCACACTTTCAAGAAAATTTGCAATATACCTTTTTTTATGGACCGGTCCAGTTCTGAGGTGACTTTGATTGGCCTGTATCACAGGTGTCAAACTGCGGCCCTCCAGCTGTTGGGAAACTACAACTCCCATCATGCATTTGTATAATCTATAACAGTGGGCATGATGGGAGTTGTAGTTTCCCAACAGCTGGAGGGCCGCAGTTTGACACCCCTGGCCTGTATGTTAGATTTCCCCATAAATGAATCCATGTAAGAAACTACACCCCTTCAAGTATTCAAAACTGCACATATGAAGTGTATTAACCATCTAGATGTTTCCTAGAAATTAAAGCAAAGTAGAGGTGAGATTTCAACATTTTACTTTTTTTTGCAGATTTTTAATTTTTATCCTTTAAATTTCACAAGAAAAAATGGTAGTGTCATCAGGAAAATGCAACTTAAATTTAAATTTCCCCCAGTTTCCCCTGCCATTTTCAGAAATATCCCATTTTGGATTAAAAAAACCCCCCTTTAAAATAACCCCATTTTTGGAAAATTTAACACCCTTAAAGAAATATATGGGGGTTTGGCAGTGATTTATAGGGTACCCCAAGGTTTTCACAAAAAATTTTAAACTTTGGGCGTGAAAATAAAGAATTTTTTTTTAAACCCAATCGGCAATTTTAGATAAAAAATTTTTTTTTTAAAACCAAAGAATCCGGGAAAAAAAGCCCCCAAAAAATTTTTTTTACCAATTTTTTTTCCAAGTTCAGAAATTTCCCCCTCATGTGGGTGTAAACTGCGTTTGGGTAAATAGCAGGATGTAACAAAAAAGGGGGAGCGTTTTTGGTTTTTTGGGAAAGCGATTTTGGTGGGTCCTTTGCCCACTTTTTTGCAAAGCCCCCAAAGTACCCAGTTCAGGTGAAATTTTCCCAGAAGTCACCCAATTTTGGATTCAACACCCTCTTGGACCCTCATCTAGGGTTTTATTGTGAAATTTTGGGGCGCCCCGGTGTTCCATATTTTTTTTTTTGCATTGGGGCCATAAAAATTTGGGGGAAAAAAAAACGCGTTTCCATCATTGTTTTTTGGGGTTTTAAAATTTTCCCCGCTTTTCACCATTTTTGGGGATAAATGATGCAAAAAAAATTATGCGGATCATAAAATTTAAATTTATTTGTGTTTTTTTTGGGGCCCCAATCTTGGCAAAAAAGGAAGGGTATTTTTACGTGTTTTTTTTTTTTTTTTTGTGTTTTGTTTTTTTCATTTTTTTTTTCTACTTTTTTACACTTTTTTAATTTTTCCCCCATAGCGGATTTGTTATAATTTGGATTCTTAAGTCATTCATAAAAATTAAAAGGTGAGTACAGAGCAAAAATACTCTAAAATGGTCTCCAGGGAAAAACTGCCCAATCCCCAAAGGGCCCACAATGCATTGGGGGCTTTGGTTTGACGTCCCCAAAACGTACCTACGTCACCTGGTAGATCTTTTGCTCGCTGAGGGGCGGGCAGAAGAAGCTCTTTTTTCCCCCTGCTTGCGTTTTTAGCTCCGGTAAATTTAAAAACAGGCAAAGGGGTTTAATCCCCACGTTTGGGGACCCACCCAGCCAGGGGTGTTTTTGCGGGCATGGGGGCCCCAGGGGAAAATTATACCGCTGGCCCCCAATGCCCGCGATCGTTGGGGGTCATTTGCTATCCTGCACTTCCCCCTGGACGTACCCTTTTCCCCCCATTTGGGGAAAAAAGCACCCCCAGCAAAGGATTAGGGGTAGTAATATTTTTGGGGAATAGAACCCGGCCCCGGGATTTTTATCGCCCTTTGAAAGGTTTTGGGGGCGGTTCTTTCCTCAGTTTGGGATCTGCCCGACCCCCAAAACCATTGAACTCCCACACCTTTCCCCCCAAAAACCCGGGCCCGGAAGATTGTCCCTGTCCCAATTTTTTTCCAGTACACGGCGGCGGGAATCTGTTCTGTGGATTTATTTAAAACGGATTTTCTAATAAAGTTTTATGGGGAGGGGTTTTCTTGAGGGTTTTTTCGGGAAGTTTTCAAACCCAAAAAAAAACCATCTGAAAATCTGCCCAAAAGAAATTTGTGTTTTGGTGCGGGGCCCCGGACTGCCCATGGGGCCCAAACCGGGGCATTTGTCCGGGGGGAGCGGGGCAGGGCCGCAGGGCCGGCTCGGAGCCCCCCCAAAGGGACCAGTTTTTTTCCCCCCGGCAGGTCCCGATTTACCCCGGCGCAGGGGCCCACGGACGGGGGCCGCCCCGGGTTGAATTTTGCGCCCGGGACCCTTTCCCCAGGGGCCAAAAAGCCCCACTCGCCACAAGGGCTGCAGGGCCCGGGTCACAGCCCCAACCAGCAGCCTTCCACGGCCCCGCCGCCTGCACAGCGCGGGTGCAAGCAGCGGCCGGGGGTTTGAACAGCGGGAAACTTCTGATCCTTGTTTCAGCTCCCAGGGGGGCCCGCGGGGCAGGGCGCGATGTGATGAGCATCGCGGGGCCCGCTCTGAGGCCCGCATTTCGGCCCTTGGGTTCCCTGTTTTGAGGAGAAAAGAGGGAAGCAAAGAAAGAGACTCCCTAGGTAAGGTATTTTAAATTATTATTTTTTTTTAAACTACCTCCCGGCCCTCCCTTTGCCAAGCAAATAAAATAGCCCTGCCTGCCTGTTTGCCTACCCTATATATATAGCCCAGCCTGCCTGCCTAGCTATATTTACTGCCCTGCCTATAAAGGGCCCTTCCTGCCTGGTATTTTATACAAGCCCTGCCAAAAGGGGCCCTGCCTTTGCCAAAGCTAAAACATTTTGCCCTCCCAATAAGGGGCCCCTGCCTGCCTAGCTATATACAAACCCGGGCCTGCCGGGCCTAAAAGGGGGCCCTGCCTCCCCAAAGCTTTTACTAGCCCTGCCTAAAAGGGGCCCTCCCTCCCTAGCCTATATACACCCTGCCTGCCTCCCTTTTAATTTGGCCCCCTGCCTCCCTTTAGCTATATACTAGCCCTGTCTCCAATACCCTGGCCCTCCCTGGCCCGGCTATAAACTTGCCTGTCTCCCCAATATACGGGCCCTGCCTCCCTTTATACGGGGCCCTCCTGGCTTTACGGGCCCTTTGCCTGCCAATATATTTGTCCTGCCTCCCTTTATATACTAGTCCTTTTTGGCTATATACTGGCCCTCCCGCCAAAATACTAGTCCTGCCAGCCTATATATTAGTCCTCCCCACCCCAATATTCGGGGGCCCTGCCTGCCTAATCCCGGGGCCTTGCCTGCCTATATACTGGCCCTACCTGGCTAATTACTGGCCCTACCTGGCTAATTACTGGGGGCAGCCCCAGCTACCTGGCTACTTACTGGGGGCTGTCCTATCTACCTGGATAACTACAGGGGTAGGCTCTGTCCACCTGCTAAATTAATGGAGGAAAGCCCTGTTTACCTACCTAATGGGGGTCTACCTATTTACATGCCACTTATCTGACATTTTTTAATTTCTAATTTTTAGGGTCCTAACATACGCTGTTTGGGGTACAATGACTAACTTTTACTGTGTGGGGCACCAAAGGGGGCAGAATTACTATTTGGGGCTCTATGGATAGGGAGTTTGTACAGATTTGGGAATTGACAGGAAAGTGCTGGAAAAGAGAGGAGTCTAAGATGTATTTGTGGTAAATTCTACAGGGACGAGTAGTGACTTGGAGACGAAGACATTGCATGCTGTACAAGACAGAGAAAAAATGGAAGGGAACAACTCATCAGGGAAGACGTCATGGAGGTTTGGGCCAGATGGAGAAGAAAAGTAGAAGAGAACAACTTCCATCAGAGATGACGTCTCCTGTGAGTCCCTGATGTCAGGGTTAATTTTACTTCTGTGTTGAATCAGTGCTGTATTCATGTGATGGTGACCTGAATACTGGTGATCTGATTAGTGGGGTTGTAGGTTATGCTTGTGTTTAGGGGGCTTTCACACGGAGCGGTTTTTGGTGCATTTTTTGATGTGGTATTTTTTGTGCAGAAATGTACAGCATTAACTACTCTGCCTTTCTGCACAAAATCACACAAAAAATGCACCAAAAATGCTCTGCGTGGAAGCACCCCTATAGTGTAGTTTATTTCAGAAAGTGGAGAGGTGCGAGAACAAGGGAAATTTTTTAAGTGGATATTGTATGTGGGCTGGTGGGGGCTTAGTGCCAGGGCTGATTTTTATTCCCAGTCCGGCCCTGGCTGTGTGGATGGACCCTTACATTTGTTTATTTAATCTTTTTGCATTTTCCAGTTCTCCTGTGTAAAGAGAGGAGCAATCCTTTAAAACAGCAAGAACATTCTGGATAAATCCATGTGATATGATAACTCCTGTTGATCTGTCATCTGTTATCTGCCATTGTACAACACAAGGTCAGACAGTCACTAGGAGAGCATTTGTTACTCAGGCATGTTATTGTGGTGATCTCATGAGTTATGTGTCTTTGGGACAGAATGATCTCTGAAGCTATTTTGATGGTCATGTTAATGAAGTAATAAACTGGATTTAAAAGAACTTTTTAAGCAACTGTGGTACAGTACTGTGTGTTCCTTACAGCCGTCTGATTTGTGCAGATTTTTATTTGCTGCCAAGAATTCTTGTAAATGGTACAAGAATCAGAGAAAATCGAGCCTCTGTCATTTTTGGAGTTATTTCTATACAATGCTTGAAGGCCAGTTTTAGTATGAATAATTCACAGTCGACACACAGTTCACTAGATAATATCCGGTGTTACCACCGTTTGCAGAACAGACAGCAGCAAGATGGGTTGGGAGTTACTCAATAAGGTCTTGCTAAGTTGTCACGGGTATCTGGAGCCATGCTGACTGCATCCTACAACTGCTGAAGGGTGGGTGGGGTAGAATCCATAGGGCGAACACAATTATCAAGGTGGTCCTGCAGTTGCTTAGTTGAGGTCAAGTCTAGGAAATTAGGGAAAACGGCAGTACTTGGAAGTCTTGGTCATGCTCGTCCAACTAATGTTGGACACTTCTAGCTGTGTGATATCTTGAACTGTATTGCTGGAAGATTCTATCCACCCCAGGGAAGACAATCAGAATGTATGGGTGTACGTGATCTGCAAGGAGAAATTCATACCTATATCGGTGGCTTCCACATGGATAAGTGGCCCCATAGAACGCCACAAAAACATTCTCTAGACCATAATGTTGCAACCAGATTGTGTTCTTCCAGCAATGGTTGCAGGATGCTTGTTCCCTGAAGTTTCTCACCTGATAAGCCAACATCTATACATTCGGTAAAGCAGAAATTGCCACTCTTTGGAGAAGGTAACCCTTTGCCAATCTGTGGCGGTCCAATTCCAATACTGCAGTGAAAATTTAAACCCTTTCTGCTGTTTAGAAGAGGTGAAGTGGCCATCCATCTGTTTCAGAGGTCCATATGCAGTAGGGTTTGCTGAACTGTTGTTTTAGACACACTTCTGTTAGCCCTCTGGTTCATTTTCGGAATGAGCTGCTCCGCTGTAGATAGTTTTTCCACCCTTGTGCACCTTTGTAGCCGACGTTCAGCTCTCACATCAATGACACTAGGTACTTTAAAAATTTCCAAGTTGATTATTCACAATGGTGCCATTTGACCACTCATGATACATGCTGTGTATAATGATATGTAATGTGTGTTGATATAGCTTAATTAGTAATTAAGGCAGTATGTGCTACTCCAATTTTGGTCTCTCCACCTCCATTCAATGAAGGATCTGCTGTCCAGCCTACCACACTAAGGATTGAAGATCTATTCTACATAATATTTTACAGAAAACCATATATTTTATTATCTATATAGTTCAAAGATGCCACTGTATAGAGACCATTAACACTCAATTTTATATGTATTCTAGTGACTTATGTAATAAACATTAGTGAATGTCTGCTGCTTTTGGAGATGCAAACAACAACAAAAGGATCAATCAATGATCAGCAAATAGAAGGCACTTAAATCTCCAAATCTTTAATAATATATCAATAAAAACCACAACAATGTAATTTTGGTTCTGGGTCATGTGATTGGCTTATTTTACTTTGCTTTAGTGTCCCTCACCCATCTAAGCGCCTTGCCTGAATAAACCAATAAAACACATGGAAATCTCCAAAGGAGCATTTTATTCTATCTACAATTATGAAAAAACTTGAGATTCTTGGTCCCGCATGTTTTTGGCCAAAAAATTTCTCAAGCCACCCCCGGGTTACAAAGGTATCTCAGTTGGGTGTCCTCTCTATATTATCTTTTCACCTGGGTCAACTTCAGAAACCCCTCTCACTGTGCCAAATGGCTCCAAAATGCAGAGAGAAAACAAAAAAAGCACCAACCTCTCAAAGCTAGTGGCCATTGATATAACAGCCTGTGGAGGTGGGCGGGTGCAGGAAACCAAAATGAGGTATCTACCTCTCTTATATATTTTAAAGCAATATGTGCCAAATACAACGTATAGTTCTGCACAGAAAAACATTTCTGAAAAAAACACTGCGAACCTGGGTGCCACTGGCATGGCTGCGGCACATATACATATGCACACAGTCCCATACCAGTGGCACACCACTGCAAAAAGGGCAAAAAGACACAGGAAATCTCCCAAAGGAGCATTTTTATGCTATCTACAATATATGAAAACACTTTGAGATTTGGGGGCCGCATGTTTTTGTCCAAAAAATGCTCAAGCCACCCCCGGCTTATAACGGGATCTCAGTTGGGTGGTCCTACTCTATATTATCTCTCACCTGGGTCAATTTCAGGGCCTCTACTGTGCCAAACGGCCTCCAAAATGCAGAGAGAAAATAAAAAAAGCACCAACCTCTCAAAGCATTTGTGCATTGATATAACAGCCTGTGGAGGTGGGGGGGGTGCAGGAAACCAAAATGGAGGGATCTACCTCCTTATATATTTTTTAAAAACAAATATGTGCCAAATTTCAACGTATAGTTCTGCACAGAAAAATTTCTGAAAAAAACACTGCGAACCTGGGTGCCACTGGCATGGCTGCGGCACATAACATATGCACACAGTCCAATACCAGTAGCACACCACTGCAAAAAGGGCAAAAAAACACATGGAAATCTCCAAAGGAGATTTTATGCTATCTACCCAAAATATGAAAAAACTTTGAGATTCTTGGTCCGCATGTTTTTGGCCAAAAAATGCTCAAGCCCCCCCCGGCTTACAACAGGATCTCAGTTGGGTGGTCCTAAATCTATATTATCTCTCACCTGGGTCAACTTCAGACCTCTCACTGTGCCAAATGGCCTCCAAAATGCAGAGAGAAAAATAAAAAAAGCACATATTTGCTTTTAAAATATATAAGGAGAGGTAGATACCTCCATTTTGGTTTCCTGCACCCGCCCACCTCCACAGGCGTTATATCAAAGCACTTGCTTTGAGAGGTTGGTGCTTTTTTTTTTTTTCTCTCTGCATTTTGGAGGCCGTTTTGGCACAGTGAGAGGTTGAAGTTGACCCGGTGAGAGATAATATAGAGTAGGACCACCCAACTGAGATCCCGTTGTAAGCCGGGGGGGTGGCTTGAGCATTTTTTGGCCAAAAGCATGCGGACCAAGAATCTCAAAGTTTTTTCTGAATAAACCAATGCAATGCTACTTAACCACAGAACGATATTTGAGTTTGCCAATGTTAGCGGTATGAGGTGTACTCCTTGCCTTCTGTTTAATTACGTATCTTCTTCTTACTACGGATTTGATTGATTTGTCTTACACGTTTTTTTTTACATATGACTCTCTGTTGTTTAATGTTTTGGGTCACTTAGATTCACAATTTTCATTTATTTCTTGATATTTTATGTAGTAATTATAACAAATTGAAATAAAAATCTATTGTTTAAAACAGAAAAAAAAACTTAACAATGAGAATCAAATATGAATACGAATATTACAGCAAGAAAAATAGAGTCTTACTATGATGCTGATGTTCAGATATGGAGATGCTCACTGAAAATCTAAAGTGGTAGGCATATCTGTGGGAACTGGTACAAAAAGGTCAAGGTGCCCTAGTATCACTCTACTTGACCTAACAGGGTCCCTAATATCCTATCAAACAGAGCACCCGTGCTGATAAAGGTGACCCTGTCGCCAGCCTAATCCCTGAACACGCTATATCCTATAGTAGTGCAAAACAAGCAATGTCTCGTCTTGACATGTTTCCGTGCCTGTGTGGCACTCTTCATGGGGCCAGAGGATGAAAACAAATTGCCTTAAGGGAAAAAAAAAAAACATTAATTAAATTTGGCTTTATAGGTGAAGGGAAAATATAAGCTCTTTTTCCTTTTCCCTTCACCTACTGTATAAAGCCACATTTAATTAATGGGCTTTTTTTGCATTTAGCCACTCAGCACCTTAAGGCTATTTGTTTTTGTCATCAGGCCAACTTGTTAGTCCCCTGAGGAGTGCCACACAGGCACAGAAAAATAGGATAAGACCAGGGGCGTAACTAGAGAAGCCAGGGCCCCAAAACAAACTTTTGGATAGGGCCCCTACCTCCCCCTCCTTCGCCCGCTTCCTGACGCGACCATGTACCAAGACATGTTGTTACGTTTGTTTTAAAATGTGATAATACAAGGGGAAATACCTACCCTACATACACCATCATATCAGGCCGCCTTACAGGGGGGGTACAACCAGTACTCCTGTATGGGGCCCGGTGGAATAAAGGGGCCCGCTGCAACGTGGGCCCCTAGAAGGCCGTGCTGCGCCCTTCCCTTTTTTCCCGTCTTTTTTTTCCCCCTCCCCCTTCCCGGGGCGCCCGGTCGGCAATCCGATCTCGCATGCCCAGGCCCTGGCGTCTGAGTGCCAGAGACTGGACAGGGATGTTGGGGGACTAATGTCCCGACTCCCGGGGTGCGCGGTGTCAGCAGAGCCAGCGCCACTAGTGCTGTGCTCCGAACGAACCGCTCTCGGCAGGCTGGAGGCAGTAGGCTTCAGCCTGCCGGCACCGGCCCTACTGCTGACGTAGCGGCGTTGTGACGTCACTCACCGCGGCCGCCTATGCAGGGTGACTTAGTAGGGCCGGCGGCAGCACGGGAGGGCCGGAGAGGAGCAGAGCAGGATAAGTGGCTGTTTTGTTGTTGTTTTTATGATATATAAGGAATGGGGCCTGACTACCGGCTATAAACAAAGGGGGCCCTGGCGACCTGGCTATTACTAAAGGGGGGCCCTGGTCTACCCGGCTGTAAATAAAGGGGGCCCTGGCTACCTGGTATAACTAAAGGGGGCCCTGGCTATAACTAAAAGGGGCCTGGCTATACTAAAGGGGGCCCTGGCTACCTGCGCTATAACTAAAGGGGGGGCCTGGCTACCTCTGGAGTATACTCAAGGGGGGCCCTGACTACTCTGGCTATAATAAAGGGGGCCTGCTACCTGGCTATAACTAAAGGGGGCCCATGCTACCTGGCTAGTAACTAAATGGGGCCCTGGTACCTGGCTATAAACTAAAGAGTGGAGGCCCTGGTTACTTGGCTATCTCTAAAGGGGGCCCTGGCTACTTGGCTATCTCTAACGGGGGCCCTGGCTATCACTAAAGGGGGCCCTGGCTACCTGGCTATAACTACAGGAGGCCCTGGCTACCTGGCTATAACTCAAGGGGGCCCTGGCTACCTGGCTATCACTAAAGGGTGCCCTGGCTATCACTAAAGGGGGCCCTGGCTACCAGGCTACACTAAGGGGGGCCCTGCTACTGGCTATCACTAAAGGGGGCCCTGGCTTTCACTAAAGGGGGCACTGCGCTACTGGCTATCATAAAGGGCTCTGGTACCTGCTATCATTAAAGGGGCTGGCTACTGGGCTATCACTAAAGGGGGCCCTGGCTTCACTAAAGGGGGTCTGGTACCTGGCTATCATAAAGGGGGCTGATACCTGGTATCCTAAAGGGGGCCCTGGCTACTGGCTAACACTAAAGGGGGGCCTGGCTACTGGCTATCACTAAAGGGGCCCTGGCTACCTGGCTATCACTAAAGGGGGCTCTGGCTACCTGGTATGTTAAGGGGGCCCTGATACTAGCTATCCTAAAGGGGGCCCTGGTACCTAGCTATCCCTAAAGGGGCCCTGGCTACCTGGCTATCCCTAAAAGGGTCCTGGCTACCTTGTACCCTAAAGGGGTCCCAACTCTACCTTGACGCTAAAGGGGCCTGACTCTACCTACGCTAAATGGGGCTGACTCTACCATAACGTTACATGGGGCCCTGACTCTACCTACGCTAAAGAGGGCCCTGACTCTACCGGACGCTAAAGGGGGCCCTTGCTACTAACTTACAGGGCCCTGGCTTACCTAGCATAAAGGGCCCTGGCCGCCTACAACTAAAGGGGACTCGTGGCCTAGGTACCCACCAACCTACCTGTGGCCGGCTACCAACTTATGGCGGGGTCTTTCCTACCTTAAATAGGGCCTGTCTAATACTGGGGGCCTTGCCCATTTGTACCTACCTAGAGTCTTGACTACTAACTGGTACATTAATTGAGAGGGCAGCAGCCCATATTTGTGTAGCATTTAATTCCAGGGTGAGTCCTCTCCCCCACCTTCCGCCTTAGGATACTAGGCCTCTAAGTTATGGCTTTTACTGCTCTCCACCCCAGGGAAGTTTGTACAGAGGTGGGAATAGGTAAAGAGATGCTGGAAAATTAGGATTCCAAGATATTTGTGTGTATTTTCTGCCGGGATTTGTTGTGGCCGGGACAAGTCATCATGGCGGTGTGGAACAGATGCAGAAGCGAAGTGGAAAGAGAATGCTCATCATTAGGACGTCTCCGGTGAGTCCTGATTTCAGGGGTTATTTTACTACTTTCTGGATCAGAGCGTTATTCACTTGTAATGTGATGTGACTGAGTGGTGTCGAACCACTCTGTGGTCTCTATATGGCGGTGTTGTAGGTTATATCGGCGTTAGTATAGAGGGAGCGCACACATGTCCCTGATTGTAGAGAGGTAACACATGACCTGTGATAGGAGTTACACTTTTCCTTTCCTGTGGTGTTTATTTTAGGGGTGTAAAGTGTGTGACCAAGGGAACGTGGCGGGGATATTGTATGTGAGGTGGAGCGGGGATTATTGTATGTGGGTGGAGGGGGATATGGATGGAGTACTTAGCCTGAGTCTTGATGATATGTGAGGACCGTAGATTGTTGTGAGACAGACAGACAGATATGTGAACTCTCTTGGCACGGTGTACTACACCCTCCACATTCTTTTTAGCACACTGCATTATGTTGTAAAATGGGCGCATTTATGTCCTAGAGGCAGGATTATTTTTTATTTTGGCTGGGGCGGGGCGATCGGGTTGTGGGGGCGGGGTTATCACAGGGGGGGGGCGCAGGTGCTTCAGCTGTCTGGGGGCCCTGTTTTCTGTTGCGGCCCTGATCATACTGCTACGAAACAAATCCGCTATACCAAAACCCACATTACCAAAAATGCTACTACATCTAGCTTTAGGGGGCTATAGGGGCTATATAGGCAGACAGGCTTCACGGTAGCTATAGGGCTATTCAGGCAGGCTGGGGGGACTATCTAGGCAGGCTGGGGTGGCTATGTAGGGGCAGGCGGGGGGGGCTATCTAGGCAAGCTGGGGAGGGCTAATCTAGGCAGCTGGGGGGTCTAAAGGCAAGCTGGGGGGTTCAAAACCATACATGCCAAACTGTCCCCGCTTTTGGCGGAGGGGTCCCCGCTAATTGGGGGCCCCCCCCGGCCCTCCGGCCAGACAGAGTTGGCATTTCTCCCGCCGCCAGCCAGACAGGGGGGGGACGCGCAGCGCACGAGTAGCCTCTGAGCCGCTTACTCTGGCGCCGCCGGGCCGTCCTACAGGCGATTGTTGAAGCGGCCACAGCGGCCGCTACCCGCCCGGCGAGTCTCACTGACTTGTGCGGGCCGCAGCCGCACATCAGTCAGCAGTACAGAGGAGAAGGGAGGGATCGGTCCCCTCCTCCCTTTATCCCCTGTATGCCACACGACCCGTGAGTCCCCCTGTACAGGGTGAAGGCAGGAGGGATTTTTCCCCCCCCTCCCCCCCCCCCCGTATGTACAGCGCCCGGGCCGTTTTTACATCCCGGGGGGGTCTTACTGGAAAAGAGGGGGGGAAACTACCGGTTACAATGGGGGGGGGCATCTCCCTGGCAACAAAAGGGGGGGCACTACCTGGCTACAATGGGGGGGTTTTACGGGCCCAAAAGAGGGGGGGACCTCCCCTTTACAAGGGGGGGGGGGGGTTTTATCTGCAAAAAAGGGGGGAAACCGGGGCTACAAGGGGGGGTTAAACCTGGCAACAGAGGGGATATACAGGCGGGGCCCCTTTAGGGGGGGGTATAGGGAGGACTTGGGGGGTTTTTCAGGCGGGTTTGGGGGTTTTTATGGGGGAGGGTTAAAAGGGTCTTAACGGGCAGGTTGGGGGTTTGTATAGGGGGTTGGGGGTTAAACAGGAGACTTGGGGGGGTGTATAAAACAGGTTTTGGGGGTATACGGAGGCTTGGGGGGGGGGTGTATGGGCGGGCTTGGGGGGGTTGTTTTTGGGCCCGGTTTTTGGGGGGGTGTATAGGAGCTTAGGGGTGTTTTGGGCAGGTTTGGGGGGGTGTAAAAGGAGGTTTGAGGTGTATGGCAGGTGGGGCTGTATAGGCAGGCTGGGGGCTTTTTTAGGCAGGTAGGGGGTGTATGGGAGGCTGGGGGTTTGTTAGGCAGGTTTTAGGGGGTGTATAGGGAGGCTTGGGGGGTGTTTAGGCAGGTTTGGGGGTTTTGGGCCCGGGCTTGGGGGTGTTTTTGGCAGGCTTAGGGTTAAAAGGGAAGGTTTTTGGGGGTATTTAGACAGGTTTAAAGGGGGTGTTTAGGCAGGCTTGGGGGGTGTATAGGCAGGCTTTTGGGGTGTATGGGCCCGGCTTAGGGGGTTGTATAGGCGGGGTAGGGGGTGTATAGGAAGTTATTGGGTGTTAGGCAGGCTTGGGGGGTTTGTATGGGCAGGGCTGGGGGGTTATTCAGGAGGTTGGGGGGTTTTTAAAAGGCAGGTTTTGGGGGAAATATGGGCCCGGCTTGGGGGGTTTTTACGGCGGTTGGGGATGTTTGGGCGGGCCCCTTGGGGGTGTATAGGAAGGTTAGGGGGGGGTTTTAGGGGTTTAGGGGTTTACGGCAGGTTTTAAGGGGGTGTATAGGCAGGCTTCGGGGGGGTATAGGCGGGCTTGGGTATACGGGCAGGTTTTAGGGGGGTGTTATAGGAGGCTTGGGGGGTATACGTGGGCCTTAGGGGGTTTTTATAGGAAGGCTTAGGGGAGGTTTAAATTTAAAAAAAATATTTTAAACTCACCCTCAGTAAACGCTCCCCCCGATGCGCGCTCGCCCCGGTTTGTACTTTCCCTGCAGCCCTGCGCACAGCCGCGGGGGCGTGGTTTGATGTGAGGGAAATGCGCCCGGCCCACGTAAATCACAGAGCGCCCTCGGGGAAGTAGCGGGGGGTGGAGCGATGGGGGGCCCAGGGCGGTTTTTCCGGGGTAGCGAACGAAAAAGTAGCAGCTGCCCCGGGGCGGGGGCCCCCCCCTGAGCGAAAAGGGCCCCGGAGCAACTGTTTACCCCTGTTTAACCCGGGGTTTTTACGCCCCGGATGAGACATTCCCTTTTTTTTTTACTACTATCGGGTTAGCGTTTGCGGGTTGGCTGGGGGAAAATTGGGCGCTCTGATCCAGGTTGGTTGCTCTTTTTGATAGGATTTTTGGGGACATTGTGGGAAGCCCTTTGCCCCTTTTTTGTCCCCCTTTTCCAAACCCCACGTTTATCCTGCGTTTGGTTTTTTGGGGGGCTTTCCCCAAAATCGGGAACATCACTCATGGTGGACTATTCTTTTTCCCTATTTTTCTATTTGTATTCACGTTTGATTCTCATTGTTGAGGTTTTTTATTGATATTATATTAAAGGTTATGTTTTAAGCCTTTGGTGATGCAATGCATCATCCTAGGGTTACATAGCACACAAAAGTAATGTCTATGCAACAAACTGGTATTATGTCCCATAAACAAATTATTTTTTTGAAATGAAAATGTGTTCACAACATGGTTTTAAAAGAGTTTAAGGGCCCAGTGGAAAATTAATGGAGCAAATTCACTGAGAGTACAGTACAAATGACATAGAATAACTACTATATATAGAGTGACTGAAAAAGAATGATGCAAAATTATAGCCTCAGTATTCATAACCAAGAGAAGATAACACAAATTTATTAACATGAAAAGACAAATAATCTATCCAAGTTTTATCTATACACCACAAATATTCCTAGTCATTTTCATTGGTGACATGGCAGATGTCTAAGTTTAGTCCAGTTCTGTCCATTGTGTGCCAGCATATCCTCAGATATAGACTCAGTGCTCTGTGGCTGGGATGTGCAGACACCCTGGAATATATTCACTTTGGGTGAGTCACTCATGTGTAGGGCTGGAACCATGTGTATGCGAAAGTAGGTGACCGCATTCAATGGCACTTCATTCCAGGCAGTAAAGTGGGCTCGAGGAGGTATGGAGTGGGCTAAATTTTCCATAGGGAGTGCTATATGCCTTATATACTGATGGCACCAGAATACCTTATCCCAGTCGTATTCATGTGCTTGTGAGTTGTGTAAAAGCTTTAGTTATCTTTATTTAGGAAAGTAGTGTGTGTACTATAGAGACTTAGGCATAGTAATAATAGTAATGTTAGTTATAGTGGCTATAGGTTAACATAGAAGTTGTTCACAGTTTTAGTCTGCCCGGTAACAGTGGTGTCATACCCTCCCAGCCAATAGGGAGCTGAATCTCTGTGGAGCAGAAAGGGGGCTAGCTGCCAGCAGCAGGGGATTCAAAGTTATCTAGGGAGAAATGTAGTTTTTAAAGTCAGTCTGTTGGAGATTCTGCGGGAGTCTGCACTGAGGAGGCAGGTAGGAGCAGGAGGCCCGCATCCCGGCTGTGAATGCGGGGTGGCAGATTTTCCTGGAAAGGAAAGGAGACGGCTAGGAAGCTTTAAAAGACTTTGTAAATAGTTCCAGTGTTTGTCAGCAAGCAAGCCGGGATGTTGCCGGGGCTGAAACCTGTCTTCCGGCCGCAGCGTTTAGGAGAAGGGGCCACAAGGGTCCTCAAAGGCAGCAGCAGGAGTAGCCCCCTGATCTGAGTGGAAGAGCCACTAAAGGACAGTCAGCTTAGAGCAGTGAGGGGGCCTATAGGAGCGCCCTTCCGGTACTGCTGGGCGAGTGAATGATTCTAGAGCTGTTTGAATCTCAATGCGAGCGAGAGGATTGTTCTGCAATCGTCGTTGCTGGAGGAAGAAAAGAAGTAAAGCCTCAGTTCTCCCGGTCAGCTGTTGTCGTGCCTTGTTATTTATACGGCGTACACCTCATCACAGTGAGTCCCACATCGTCTCTCCCCGCAATTCAAAAGAACCTAAAAAGAGTAGCTCCCACCACCCTGCTACATGCTCAGTAAAGGAACACAATTTTTTTTATCTTTCACACCTTATCTGTATATACTTCCCTGGGGGTTGAGTGTGATGCTCCTTTTCAATCATCTACAGATACTCACTGACCATCCTGATAATTGGTTTCCAACCTACCTTGGAAAACTGAGACTATTGATCCTAGTCCATAAAACCTCTGTGTAGCAAGAAACTAATTCTAAATTGTCGATCATGTGGTTATAGTGTTTCTAAAACATTACATAAAATCTTCCCTCTCTGCCTATATCCCGTGGCAGCTTAGTAAAGAGAGTGATCCTCCAAATTTTCTGGTCCTGTAACCCTTTCATCCTCTATATATTTGTATGCCAGGAGGTACTTAGGATTACCTCTGACATTATGGGCCAATCTTATTATACTATACATTGACTGCAACCAGCACATGTACCCCCTATCTCTCCAAAAATAACCCCCTCCCCCAATTATTGCTTATTGATATTTTTGTTTTAACAAAATAAATCTATTGTAAGAAACTTCTGACAGCTCAGAACAAGAATGCCTTTTGAAGCCTTGCGTGCGTAGCCATCTTCAGGCCATGCCACAGCAGCTCTTTAGGGTTAAAGTCAGGACTGGCTTGGCCTTTATAAAAGACAGATCTTCAAAGTGTCATTGTCTTGTGGCATAATTCAAGTTCTTTTAGGCTTTAGGTCATGAACTGCTGCATTCTCCTGTAAAACATTTTGTTACAACTTTGAAATAATTATTCCCTAAAGGATTATATGATGTCCAGGTCTGGAGACAGCAAAGCAGCCTAAAACTAAATGTTTCTACCATGTTTAAATGTTTTTGATGTAATGATGTCTTACAATGAACATATGGGACAACATGTCCCATTAGAGCTACACCATTTTTGGTGTATTTTGCGGCAAAAAAATGTTGATGCCCTATTCTCTATATAAATGAAATGTAGACACGTTATATGCCAGGTCTGGAGACAGCAAGGCAGCCTAAAACAAAATGTTTCCACCATGCTTCACCATTGGGATGAGGTTTTGGTTATATAAACCAATAAGAAACCAACACTTATCAAAATTCTAAAAGTTTTTTTTATTTTATCATTGTATACAATATAAAAGGACATATAATAGACATAAAGACATTTTTTACCCCTGGAATTAAACTCCCATTACTGGCCCATATGGTATGAAATGACATAGTTCACAATTAATACTTAAATTCTTGGGGATAAGCCATAATCATGATATGTAAATATTTAAGAAAAAAATATTTTTCAATACTGGAGATTAACATAAAGGCATCAAAAGTGCTTAACCCAAAAGAGAGACCTAAAATGGGAGAGTAGAGACCCAGGCCCAATGCCGTTTCACAGTGTAATGAATGTTTAAATGTTTTTGATGTAATGATGCCTTACAATGAACATATTAGGTGACATGTAACATTAGGGCTGCACCATTTTTTGGTATATTTTTACATGTATAAACAGGGCCGCCAACAGAAATTTCAGGGCCCCATACAGATGAAGCACCTGGCCCCTCCCCCTGAAACCCCCACCGCAACACGACGCAACGCCCACAAAAAAACGCCTCTGGGACATAAATCGGCCATTTACCAGATAAACAGATGCAAAAAAGAAGGTATTGTGTAGTACAATACAAGGAGTCACATATCTGTCTGTCTGTCTCACACATCTGTCTGCCCTCACATATCATAGACACAGGGCTAAGTAGCTCCATCCAAATACCCCCGGCCCACATAAATACCCCACCACCACAACAAACCCCCACCACCCACATACAATATCCCTCCACCCACATAAAATATCCCCCTCCCCCCACATACAATACCCTCCACATTTCCCTTGGTCACGCACCTCACCACCTTCTAAAATAAACACCAGCAAGAAAGAAAAAGTGAAACTCCTATCACAGGGTCAAGTGTTCCCTCACTTTTACAATCAAGTACATATGTACGCTGCCACTATACCCGCACAGATATAACCTACAACATCGCCATATAGAGACAACATAGTGGTCCGACACCAGCTCAGGTCACATCACATTATAGTGAATACAACACTGATCCAGTATAGAAGTAAAATAACCCCTGACCCTCCAGGGGCTCACCGAGACGTCCTATCTGATGAGTCGTTTCTTCTCTTGAGTTGTTCTTTTCCCTTCTCTACTCCATCCCTTCCACACTTCCATGATGAAATTGTCCCGCCACAAACTCATCCCTGCAGAAATTAAAACACAAATATCTCAGAATCCTCAATTTTCCAGCATTTCTTTATCTATTCCCATCTCTGTACAAACTACCCAGGGGTGGGAGAGCGGGTACAAGCCATAACTTAGAGACCTAGTATCCTAAGGGGTTAGAGGGTGGGGAGAGAACTGACCCCTGGAGATAATGCTACAACTATGGTCTGCTCCCCTCACAATTACATTACCAGATAGGTAGACAAGACCCTAGGTAGGTTGGCAAATGTGCAAGGCCCCAGGTAATTAGATAGGCCATATTTAGGTAGATAGACACCCGCTGGATAAGTTGGTAGGCCAGCCCCAGGTAGGTTGGTGGGTACCTAGCCATGAGTCCCCTTTAGTTTGTAGGCAGCCAGGGCCCCCTTTAGTTTGTAGGCGGCCAGGGCCCCCATTAGTTTGTATGCGGCCACGGCCCCTTAGTTGTAGGTGCCAGGGCCCCCTTTAGTTTGTAGGTGGCCAGGGCCCCCTTTAGTTTGTAGGTGGCCAGGGCCCCCGTTAGTTTGTACGTGGCCAGGGCCCCCTTTAGGTTGTAGGTGGCCAGGGCCCCTTTAGTTTGTAGGCGGCCAGGGCCCCTTTATGTTTAGGTAGAGTCAGGGCCCCCTTTATGTTTAGGTAGAGTCAGGGCCCCCTTTATGTTTAGGTAGAGCCAGGGCCCCCTTTAGCGTTAGGGAGCCAGGGCCCCCTTTAGAGTTAGGGAGCCAGGGCCCCCTTTAGCGTTAGGGAGCCAGGGCCCCCCTTTAGCGTTAGGTAGCCAGGGGGGCCCCCACCACCACACACAGCAGGGAGTTGAAGGGGGGCCCCTCCCAAGCACCTACATGCCCCGGGTGGAAGAGGGGGCCCTCTCAAGCACCCACACGGCCCAGGGGGGAGGAGGGGTGCCCCCCACATAGATCAGCGGCTGGAGTGGCCTGTGGTGCTTGAGAGGGCCCCCTCCTAACCCTCAGGCCGTGTGGGTGCTTGAGAGGGCCCCCTCCTACCCTCCCGGCCGTGTGGGTGCTTGAGAGGGCCCCCTCCTTCCCCCCAGGCCGTGTGGGTGCTTGAGAGGGGCCCCTCTCATCCACCTGGCTGGTGTTGGGGGGGCCCCCTTCTCGCACCTGGGCCATGTGGGTACATAAGAAGGCCCTCTCCTCCCCCACACACACAGGGAGGAGGGGGCCCTCTCACACGCACTGCACTGCAGGGGGAAAAGTTATGGCTGGGATGGGTGGCCCGTGGGCGAAGGGAGGGGCCACCACAGTTAAGGCTGTGGCCTGGGCTGCCTAACGGGGAGCCCCCCGCACTTAAGGCTGGGGCCTGGGCTGCCTAACGGGGAGCCCCCCCACACTTAAGGCTGGGGCCTGGGCTGCCTAAGGGGAGCCCCCCACACTTAAGGCTGGGGCCTGGGCTGCCTAATGGGAAGCCCCCCACACTTAAGGCTTCGGCCTGGGCTGCCTAAGGGAGTGCCCCCCACACTTAAGGCTGGGGCCTGGGCTGCCTAAGGGCCCCCACACACTTAAGGCGGGGGCCTGGGCTGCCTAATGGGGAGCCCCCCACACTTAAGGCTGGGGCCTGGGCTGCCTAAGGGGGCCCCCCCACACTTAAGGCTGGGGCCCGGGTTGCCTAAGGAGAGCCCCCCACACTTAAGGCTGGGGCCTGGTGTGCCTAAGGGGGGCCCCCCCACTCTTAAGGCTGGGGCCTGGGCTTCCTAAGGGGAGCCGGCCTGGGCTGCCTAATGGGAAGCCCCCCACACTTAAGGCTGGGGCCTGGGCTGCCTAAGGGGGGCCCCCCACACTTAAGGCTGGGGCCTGGGCTGCCTAAAGGGGAGCCCCCCACACTTAAGGCTGGGGCCGGGGCTGCCTAAGGGGGAGCCCCCCACACTTAAGGCTGGGGCCTGGGCTGCCTAACGGGGAGCCCCCCACACTTAAGGGTGGGGCCTGGGATGCCTAAGGGCCCCCCCCCCCCACTTAAGGCTGGGGCCTGGGTTGCCTAATGGGGAGCCCCCCACACATAAGGCTGGGGGCCTAGGGCTGCTAAGGGGGACCGGGCCCCACACTTAAGGCTGGGGCCTGGTTGCCAAAGGGGAGCCCCCCACACTTAAGGCTGGGGCCTGGGCTGCCTAACGGGGAGCCCCCCACACTTAAGACTGGGGCCTGGGCTGCCTAAGGGGAGCCCCCCACACTTAAGGCTGGGGCCTGGGCTGCCTAATGGGGAGCCCCCCACACTTAAGGCTGGGGCCTAGGCTGCCTAAGGGGGGCCCCCCCACAGTTATGGATGGATGGCCGGGTACCCCTCCAGGAGGAGGTCCCGGCTGGCTCAGCTGCGCTCCACTAACAAATCATCTACATACATGAGCCCTGTGCGTGCTGTAGCCGAAGTCAGAACCACCTCCTCTCTCTGTCTCCGCCGCTGCTCTGTGCCCAGCGGCGGGATGCAGAACAGTTTGAATCCGTGAAGCTCTGCCCCGAGGGGCGGGGCCTTACAGATTCAAATTATTCAGCATCCCGCCATCCACATCCACAGACAGAGGAGGCGGGCCCGGCTCTGGCTACAGCACGCACAGGGCTCATGTAAGTAGCAGATAATCTCACAGTGCGCAGCTGACCCGGGAGCTCGAGCCCCCTCCCAGCACCGCCCCACTCCGCCCCACTGGCGCTGACTGGAAGCAGAGCGCACCCACCCCCCCCCCACCCCTCTCTGTACACTTGCCGCCGGGCAGGGGCAGGTACCAGGTAGAGCGCGGCGCTCGGCTGCGCCGTGCTCTACTGTGAGAAAAGAAAAAAAGCACAAGATGAAATAAGCGGACCTGCTTGAAGCGGGCCCCTTATTTCCCCCGGGCCCGGTACAGGTGTACGGGTTGTACCCCCTGTACGGCGGCCCTGTGTATAAAACAAATGTTATTTTCACTGCAAAATTTGTGTGTGGATGTGTTTGAAAGTCGTGAATCCGAGGACATATTCAATTAAAGAATGGGGGAGATGTGAGATGTGTAGAAGATTTAGTTATCTTTCTTTAGGAAAGTAGTGTGTGTACTATAGAGACTTAGGCATAGTAATAATAGTAATGTTAGTTATAGTGGCTATAGGTTAACATAGAAGTTGTTCACAGTTTTAGTCTGCCCGGTAACAGTGGTGTCATACCCTCCCAGCCAATAGGGAGTTGAATCTCTGTGGAGCAGAAGGGGGGTTAGCTGCCAGCAGCGGGGGATTCAAAGTTATCTAGGGAGAAATGTAGTTTTTAAAGTCAGTCTGTTGGAGATTCTGCTGGAGTCTACACTGAGGAGGCAGATAGGAGCAGGAGGCCCGCATCCCGGCTGGGAATGCGGGGAGGCAGATTTTCCTGGAAAGGAAAAGAGACGGCTAGGAATCCTTAAAAGACTTTGTAAATAGTTCCAGTGTTTGTCAGCAAGCAAGCCGGGATGTAGCCGGGGCTGAAACCTGTCTTCCGGCCGCAGCGTTTAGGAGAAGGGGCCACAAGGGTCCTCAAAGGCAGCAGCAGGAGTAGCCCCCTGATCTGAGTTGAAGAGCCACTAAAGGACAGTCAGCTTAGAGCAGTGAGGTGGCATATAGGAGGGCCCCTCGGCTACTGCTGGGCGAGTGAATGGTTCAACAGCTGTTTAAATCTCAATGCGAGCGACAGGATTGTTCTGCAATTGTCGTTGCTGGGGAAGAAAAGAAGTAAAGCCTCAGTTCTCCCGGTTAGCTGTTTTCGTGTCTTGTTATTTATACACTGGTACACCTCATCACAGTGAGTCCCACATCGTCTCTCCCCGCAATTCAAAAGAACCTAAAAAGAGTGGCTCCCACCACCCTTACATGCTCAGTAAAGGAACACAATTTTTTTTATCTTTCACACCTTATCTGTATATACTTCCCTGGGGGTTGAGTGTGATGCTCCTTTTCAATCATCTACAGATACTCACTGACCATCCTGATAATATATTTTTTGGCGCCCTATTCTCTATATAAATGAAATACTGGAGATTAATATAAAGGCATCAAAAGTGCTTTACCCAAAAGAGGGACCTAACATGGGAGAGTAGAGACCCAGGCCCAATGCCATATCACAGTGTAAAGAATGTTTAAATGTTTTTGATGTAATGATGCCTTACAATGAACATATTAGGTGACATGTAACATTATGGCTGCACCATTTTTTGGTATATTTTTTTTGGCGCCCTATTCTCTATATAAATGAAATGTAGGCGCATTATACGCCAGGCACGACACATTTGAATGCGCCTAAAGTAAGCACATCAAATATGCTAGTAATGATATGCTATGCTTCTAAATTATGCTATATACCTAGATTAGGTGCATCAATTATACTATGCAAGGTATACCAGACAGCAGATCTTTAACCGGTTCCTCCATTCAGGTGCACTATACACTCATTTAGGGCCACATGTATTCTATGCGGAAAAAAGTGAGTTTTAGACCAAAACCGTTTCATACATGTGGCCATTAATGCGCATTAAAACTGGTGTGGAGGCGCTTCTATTCTGACATTTCGCCCATTGTCTTTTCATATTATTTATTGTAGTAGGATGCATTCATATTATGTTTATGTACAATGTTTGTAATTGATGTTTATATTTTTAGGATGAAATGATGCCACTCAGTGAACACATTGGGCGACATGTAAGACCGGGGCTGTGCCAGTTATCTGGTGTAAAAAAGCTTTACTAGACTTGTTGAATGTATGAACAATTGCATTCCAAACTTTGACGCAATAAACACCGAAGCGTCACTTTGTAGCGCGCCAAACATTAGGGGCGTTCTGGGGTCGTGTTGCACCACATTCTTAGAAGTAGAAACATTTATGATTCTTTGATGCCAAACCTAGGCGCAGAACATTTAGAACTGCCAAATCAAGTTAAAGGTGATCTGCCTGAGCCAGAATTGTTGTATTGGCACTACAATACGCCTGTATGTATGACCTGCAGAAGAACAGGTTCATACATTCTGGTGCATTCTACACTGTCTTAAGGCTATTTAGAACGGGCCTGTTAGTGCCAACGTTCATACATGTCCCCCATTGTCTTTTCACATTGTTTATTTTAGTATGATGTATTTGTATAATCATGTTTATGTACAATGGATTTGTAATGAATAAACATATCTTTATGATGAGATGATGCCACACAATGAACATACTGTCTTTTCACATTATTTATTTTAGCACGGTGCACTGTATATAATCATGTTTATGTATAATTGGTTTTGAACTGGATGTTTATATTGTTATGATGAAATAATGCCACACAATGAATATATTGTTTTTCCACAGTATTTAATTTAGTATGATGTATTTACAAGTTTATGCACAATGGGTTTGTACATCAATTGCTTCAAATAATTTTGCATGTATTCTTCCACTGCCTATTTCACTTCTGCATTTTTTTCACATCACCTCACCATCGCACATTCACTCACTCATCACTTACACTTTCATATGGTATCATTCAATATGTGTGATCACTATCTATAGCTGACCTAATTGATTTATCAATGGCACTCTATTATTTTATTTGGGGTTATCACAATTTGCAGCATCTTTTTTTCTTGTGGAGCGCATCTGCGTTCCACAAGACTGGAAGTGTGCGAGGTGCGCATGTGCTGCATTGGCCCCAGATGATGTTTATGTGGAGCACATTGCGTTCCACTTATACTTGGTGTTTGTGGCCGTCACTTCCGGAACCGCTTTGGGTGGAATGCATTTTATGTTCCACATATCGTTTGGCCCAGGTAAACATTTAGGGTCACATGTATGAAACGGTTTTGGTCTAAAACTCACTTTTTTCACTTTAGGTTTCTATGGGGAAAAAAGTGAGTTTTAGACCAAAACCGTTTCATACATGTGGCCCTTAATTTGGCTATATACATGATATATGTTAACTGGTTTCCCTATTTTGTATTTAATCATTGATATGCATTCCCATTCAATTTATATATAGCTTCGAATCATGAATGGAAATATTTTATGTGTTATTTTAATGGTTTCCCCTACCCATGTTTTGGTATGTTCCACTATCATGCAATTGGTTCATCAATCTGTCCATCATGTAGTTGATTGAGTTCTTAGATTTATTTGCTATGTTGCAGGAGCTCCTTATTGGTCTATTCATGTGTCCATCAATTATTATACTTTCCCATTCGATTTTGATTTCTTTATATGGTTGGTTTATTTCCATTCTCAGTTATGCCCCTGGAAGAAGCGCACATGAAACGTCGTTGGGTTTGGGTCTCAACTTTCCCATCCTGGTTCCCTCTTTTGGGTTAAGTACTTTTGATATCTTTATATTTATCTCCAGTTTTGAAAAATATATTTGAAAAAGTATTATTTGTGAACTGTGTCATTTCATACTATATGGTCCAGTAATGGGAGTTTAATATCTTCTGAAAGTTCCTGGTATTTAGGTATGGTTCACACTAATTCTGTGTGTTGAGACAAAAAAATACTGAGTTTCCTGTCAACTACAGGAAATGTAATGAGAGTATATTCTGAAAGTGCCTAACTTTGAGAGACATTTTATGTAGAAAATATTTTTTCCCTTAGACAAGCCCTTTTACATAGAGGTTCACTTACTTCTGAGAACACAACAGTTCTAATAATTTTAGCAAGGATGCCACACTAAAATTCTTGTTTAATGCTATCCAATCTTTGGTTATGTACTACAGGCTACCCCCCACAAACCTCCTAATACTGTTGAATGGATTCAAAATTAAACTCTCATGATATAGCTATCTTTGAATCTAGACTTGGATTTTGGAAGTAAAAAGGCAAAGTACCTTTTAGAAGTAAATTCCATTATAAACTCTTCGCTTACATAAAATTTACATTACTTTGTAATTTGCAGACTTACATGCATTTTATGTGCACATATCACTACTCTTTGAAATACATATATTGTTTAGCCATTGATATAACATTTAAGGTTAAGCAATGTGTCACGTACCAGCACGTGACATGGGGCCCCTGCAAAGGAGTTGATTTATTTCCACTCAACCTCATGGGCACTCACCTTTCACTCAGGTGGCAAATCGAGTATAAATCACACTCCAACACAGTTCAGGCACCCCAAAATATCCGCTGCCAACATCTTCCTCAATAATCAGATCAGAAAGTAGGACTCTGATATCCAGAAACACCACTTACCGGCACTTGCAGGGTTAAAACACTGTGATCAAACACTGCTCTCCAGCAGTCACAAGGTTTGACACTCTGATCAAGGCTATACAAGGACCGGACTTATTAAAGTTTTTATCATTAATAGAAAAACGTTACAGTGCTTAAATAAAGTACAAAAATACAATAAAATGACATACATACAAAACAGTTACAAAATAAAATGGATGAATCACAGAAAACACTTAACCTATGATGTAGATAATCATCTGCGTCTTTGGGGCAAGGAATTAACAAGGAACGCAGCTCCAGCTGATAGCTGACTCAAGCTTGTGAATATCGTTTTCCTGTTGGAATCATATTTTTATATCCTGTACAATTGGCTCTGGTTTCAGAGCTGCCTACCAGCTCATTAGGGTAAATAGTGATCCCTGACTGGCTGATTATATTATTAAAAGATGAACAAGGCATATTTAATTACCTCTGTCCTCTGACCCATTTTAATGTGGATGAGGATTGTCACAATTGGGTGGCCAGATGAGTGTCTGATCAACTTTGAAGTAGGTTTACACTAGGCTTTATGTCCTGAGAACCACTTGTGGTGATAGCCTCTGATCCCCAATCAATGATGTTTGGGGTTTTATGGCCAGAGCAGGACAGTTTTGCAACCAGGTTAATGAGCATGTGTAAATATTTGGTAGACAATGAATATATATTTGATTTGCAGTTTGGGAGGGGGTTATACAAGACCCATTTCCTATTACAGTAGCAACACTGATCATGAACAGACCTTATTAGAATATCATCACTGCTTTCCGAGGTTATTTTTCCCTACACAATGTATGTGGGTAAATTCTTGAAAATACAACTGTGGAAGCGTTTAATGTTTCAGTTGCTCTTTTTGATACCCTTTTGCTTGGAGGTTTGGCTGTTAGATGGGGTTTTTAGGCTATATCTTTAAAAACAGTTTAAAAAATCCAAAGACAAATTTGCTGAGCAAAATAAAAAAAAAAAGAACACAGAAAGTAAAAGATAAAGATGAGTGTAAAGCAGGTCAAGGGATTATGGAGCACTGAGCAGACATTTAGCGTCTCTCACTCTCGCTCCACCTCCTCCCCCCGGCCTCTCTCTGTTGGTGTCACCCAGGAGTCAGTCCTGGGCCCACTACTCTTCTCTATCTACACTCTTGGCCTGGGTCAGCTCATAGCATCACATGGCTTTCAATACCACCTGTATGCTGATGACACCCAACTTTACATCTCTGGCCCAGACATCAACTCTTTACTGTCCAAGATCCCAGATTGCCTGTCGTCCATTTCCTCCTTCTTCTCCTCCCATCTCCTAAAACTTAAAGTAAAGAAAACTGAACTCATCATCTTTCTACCGTCCCACTCCATCCCTCCACCTGATCTCTCTATTACAGTCAACGGCTCCACGCTTTCACCGGTCCCGCAAGTCTGCTGCCTTGGGATAACCCTTGACTCCGCTTTGTCCTTCAAACCACACATCCAAACGCTTACCTCTGCCTGCCGCCTCCACCTGAAAAATATTTCACGAATCCGCTCATTCCTTAACCCTGTCACTACAAAAATGCTGGTCCATGCCCTCGTCATCTCCCGCCTAGACTACTGCAACATCCTTCTCTGTGGCCTCCCGTCTAGCACTCTTGCTCCCCTTCAATCCATCCTCAACTCTGCTGCCCGTCTTATCCACCTCTCTCCTCGCTACTCCCCTGCCTCTCCCCTCTGCCAATCCCTTCACTGGCTACCCATTGCCCAGCGAATTCACTTCAAGTTGCTAACCATGACCTACAAAGCTCTCCATAACCTCTCTCCTCTATACATCTCTGCTCTAATCTCCAGATACTCCCCATCACGGAATCTCCTCTCTTCAAAGGACCTTCTTCTCTGCTCTCCACTTATCAGCTCCTCACACAACCATCTTCTCCCGTGCTTCCCCCACACTCTGGAACTCACTTCCGCAACACATCAGACTCTCTTCCACTTTCACCAGCTTCAAAAGCAAGCTGAAAACCCATCTTTTCAGGTTAGCCTATAAACTATAGTACCCCTTCTGTCACTACACCCTCCACAAACATGTCTGCCCCCACCTTCTGCCCTCTTTCCCATTCCTTGGAGAGTGTAAGCCTTCGCGGGCAGGGTTCTCTTTCCCTCTGTGCCAGTTGATTGTCACATACTGTCAGCATTGAACTTGTTTCACTTATGTTTGTAACCATCTTGAATGTACAGCGCCCTAGAATCAATGGCACTCTAAAATAAATAATAATAATAATGAGGAAGAACATCACTCAACAGCAGCTGTCTGCAATATACTGACTGCATTCTCAGGTTCTATTTTACATGTATATAAGAAAAACTGGTTGTCTAATAAAGTAGATTAAATTGGAGAATATAATAATCTAATCTAATCTGGTAAATTCTTGTTATTTTGATTGTATCATTATGTTATAAAAGCTACACAGATGGTGGGAGTATCATTAAACTTTAAAGAGTGAAATATGATAGTCTAAATACATGAAAGGAACTTGATACTGAGGCTTAGGCAAGCAGAGACAGCAGTGATCACTTGGTATGTGGTTTCCCAAGCTCAGCACACTCTGCACAGGAAGGGGGGTAGCTGTCACTGTATGCATATGCAGAAGTATCAGCCCATATAATATGGTATGCAAGTTTATAAATACACACTCAGAGCTCTTCAGGCATGATTTATGTGTTTGTAAATATGGTCTAGAGGGTTGTCTGCATTTATTTGTAAATGTTATGGTACATTCACTCTATTATTCTGACCTGAACTTCACATTTTATCGTGATCTCTTCAAAGATGAACTGAGAGGAACATAAGAAAATGTGGATTAGGAAGCAGACATTAAACGAAAAACAGATGGAGTCCAAAATCATATAAGGGACATCAATAAGGGACATAAGTCATAGATAATGGTTAATGTGTCCACCTACAGAATAAATATACATTATGGAATATTTTATGTCTGTCTGAAAATGCACCTGAGATATTGCTTCTGGGTATAAAGCCGTCTCCCTCCTCCAGTGGAATAATTTCTCTTATAGTCAGCACCAGATTAAAGGAAGAACTCATATGATACATGCCTTGGGGCTTCCTCAAACCAGGCAGCCCAGCCAAATTGTTTCAATCCAATTGTTACAGGGCTGTTCCAAACCCAGGAATGATGGCATATTCACAGAATATGCCATAAGTGTCCGACAGATACAGGTCTAATCTATAGATGTGGGATCCTCCAAAGGTGGTGGCGTTTGATAGTCATGTGGGCGAAAAGGACTGGACAGCATACTGGGAAAGAGGAGGATGCTGGAACCAGTGAAGTACCCACATATGTGGTAGGCAGAAGTAGCTAGACAATGCACCACAGTATTGTGAAAAACTAAACCTCTGTGATTGCCTCCGTTCAAGTGATCAGGGCATTTTATTCATGTAACTTAAATAGTAAGGGCCACATGTATGAATCCCGCCGGGTCGAGGCGCCGTTTTCCGCCAGTTTTCCGGCGGAATCTGCGCCTGATTTATGTCGCGGCCGGGCGGCGCTCATACATATCATGTAAAGTCCGCCGCGCCTCGCCAGCGTAAGGGGCGAAGTGCGGGGACATGACGCTGTTGCGGCGCTGCGCCTAGCTTCGCCGTCCGAGGAAGTGCACTCATAACATGCGGGTAAAAGTCCACCGCGCCTCGCCATTTGTGTGGGGTGCAGTGCGGGACTTAGGCCGTGCGGGACTGCGCCGAAAAACCTGTTCCGATGCGAGACAGGCTGGAGCGGCGAGAAATCATTCCAGATGTCGGTGCGGAGTATGAAGCAAAAATTCGCCTTTAAAAAGGGCTTTTTCTACATTTTTTGGGTCTAATTCCTTCCGTCCGAGCGAAGTGAAGCAGGATCGGAACATGCGAGGAAGCGGATCGAAGATCGCGACAGAAGTCTCGGCGCTCCCCTGCTCCGTGCAGCAGGAGTGTGATTCCCCGAAAAAAAATTTGGGCCTTATTAAAGGCGGAAACAGTGTCAGAAGAGAGCTGAATGTACAAAATACACTTCTTAAAAAATAAAATCACTTTCCCAAAACTCGGAACGGCCACAATACAATAAATATGATATTGGAAATTCCGGGAAACCACAGTATTCAATCCCTGAAACCTATTCTCATTGGTCGCATAACCCGGGCCCAAAATCAGAATCGGAGCGACAGTGAACCATTAAAAGCTTGGGAAGAATTGACCAATCAAAATCCCCGCGGATAATCAAAATAAAGTAAAAATGCTGAAAAGAGCTGTTTGGGCTGAGATAAGGGGGGCTTGGCTAGCTCACCCAAATCAGAATAAGCGACAAAGTCCATTCTAGGCTATGGAGAAGTTTAGACCAATCAGAATACGAGCGACAAAGTCCCATTCTAGCCTATGGGGAAGTTTACACCAATCAGAATCCCGGGCGGGATAATTCAGAATACAGTAAAAATGCTGAAAAGAGCTGATTGGCTGAGCTAGCGGGGTCTCGGCTAGCTCAGCAAATAAAGAGCGCGAGCTTACTTCTCCCTTTAAAACTCTATGGAGAGATGAGCGCACTCAAATCTCGGCGCTCAGCGCGCGCGGCATGAAGTATTAATCAACAAATTATTTTTATACAGTGTAAAACATTCTCAGATAAGACCAGAACACTTTTGAAAAATAAAGCAGTTAAAAACCCGAAACAATGCGTTTGTCGCCGAGACCGGCGCTACATAGGGAATTGCAATAGGAGAATTGCCGGGAAAGTCAGTAATTCAAATTGTTTAAGCTTTCTCATTGGTGGGCATAAACCAGCCAATCAGAATAGGAGCGCAATGTCCCATCTATCCTATGGAGGAGAATTGAACCAATCAGAATAGGAGCGACAAACCCCCAAATTCTAGCCTATGGAGAAAAATGGCCAATCATATTCAAAGGCGGGACAGTCAAAATACAGTAAAAAGGCAGAAACGAGTTGTTGGTTGAAGCAGCGGGGCTCGTCCGCTTAGCCAATCAGAGCGCGAGCTACTTTCCATAGATTTCTATGGGGAAAAGACATTCTGAGCGCGCTCTGTGATTGGCTAATTTCAAAGAGCCGCCGTAATTTGGACCAATGGGAGAGCGAGCGACGCTCCTATGGGTTTTGTAATGCAATCTGAAATCAAGCTGTACATGGCCGAAATCACATTATAACACTACACAAGTTGTCACGATGTGTATATAAAAGGAATCCTAATATGTGGCTAACGAAAAAAAATATTAATTCCATAAAATCATGTTTATTTCTTTTTTTTCGTTAGCCAAGGATCAATAGTATGGGTGCATCGAAAATAAAGAAAAAAAAACATGATTTTAGGGAATTAATATTTTTTTTTCGTTAGCCACATATTAGGATTCCTTATATATACAAATCTTGACAACTTGTGTAGTGTTATAATGTGATTTCGGCCATATACAGTTGAATTCAGATTGCATTACAAAACCCATAGGAGCGGGCGCTCCTCTCCAATTGGTCCAAATTACGGCGGCTCTTTGAAATTAGCCAACACAGAGCGCCCCTCAGAATGTCTTTTCCCCATAGAAAATCTATGAGAAAGTAGCTCGCGCTCTGATTGGCTAAGCTGGACGAGCCCCGCTGCTTCAACCAATCAGCTCGTTTCTGCCTTTTACTGTATTTTGAACTGTCCCGCCTTTGAATATGATTGATTCCATTTTTCCTCATAGGCTAGAATGGGGCCTTTGTCGCTCCTATTCTGATTGGTCAATTCTCCTCCATAGGAATATAATGGGACATTGTCGCTCCTATTCTGATGGTCAATTCTCCTACATAGGTTATAATGGGACATTGTCGCTCCCACTCTTATTGGCTGGTTTATGCCGACCAATGAGAATTTGGTTAAACAATTTTAATTACTGTCTTTCCCCGACAATTCTCTCTATGGCAATTCCCTATGTAGCGCCGGTCTCGGCGACGAACGCGTTGTTCGGGTTTTTAACTGCTTTATTTTTCAAGAGTGTTCTGGTCTTTATCTGAGAATGTTTTACACTGTATAAAATAATTGGTGATTAATACTTCATTTCCGCGCGGCGCTGAGCGCCAAGATTTGAGTGCGCTCAATCTCTCCATAGAGTATAATTTGGGAGAATACTCGCGCTCTGATTGGCTGAGCTAGCCTGAACCCCGTTGCTCAGCCCAAACAGCTTTTTCAGCATTTTTACTGTATTTTGAATTATCCGCCCTGGATTCTGATTGGTGTAAACTTCCCATAGGCTAGAAAGACTTTGTCGCTCCTATTCTGATTGGTCTAAACTTCTCCATAGCCTAGAAAGGGACTTTGTTTGTTCCCCATTTTATGATTGGCTGAGATAGCCAAGCCCCGTTTTCTCAGCCAATCAGCTGTTTTTAGCATTTTTACTGTATTTTGAATTATAAACCCCCCTGGATTCTATTGGTGTAAACGTCCCCATTAGGCTAGAATGGGACTTTGTCGCTCCTATTCTGATTGGCTGAGCTAGCCGGACCCCGCTAGCTCAGCCAATCAGCTCTTTTCAGCATTTTTACTGTATTTTGATTTTTCCGCCGGGGATTTTGATTGGTAAATTCTTCCCATGTTTTTAATGGTTCCCTGTCGCCGATTCTGATTGGCCGGTTTTCTGCCGACCCAATGGAATTGTTTCAGATTTTGAATTACGTATTTTTTCCCCGGGAATTTTTCAATATCATATTTGTTGATATTGCGCCGTTCTAGAGTTTGGGAAAGTGATGTTTTTTTTATTATGTTTATTTTGTACATTCAGCTACTTTTCTGACACTGGTTTTCCTCCTTTATAAAGGGATTTTTCCTATCATACTCCTGCTGCACGGGAGCGAGGCCCAGATTCTGTCGCGATCTTCGATCTGCTTCCCTCGCATTTCCGTTCTTGCTTCACTTTGCCTCGCGGAGCTTCGACCAAGTCGCTTGTCGGGGCGAGGCCGAGGGCTTCTGTGCGATCTCGATCCGCTTCGCATGTTCGGATCCTCTTCAATTCGCCCCCCGCCGGAGGATTTAGACCAAAAAAAAAACAGGTCTGCTTGTCGGAGCTGCCGAGCGCCGCGTTTGGCGACCGCGATGGTACATGCCTCTGACTATACGATCGCGGGCCGCGTCCCCCGCCCCGAACGCCTACCCCCGCCCCCACACCCCGCCCACTTTCCGCCTCTGCCCGCCCCTTCATGCGGACCGCAGCCGAAAGTGCCGAACGCTGCGTCCGCAGCGGGAATTGCCCCTGGGGGCCATGTTACGCCAGAAAACAGGCGTAAAGCCCGTTCATACATGTCGCCCTAAGTGCTTAATTTTTGTATTATGAGGGCATTGGTCATGTTTTTGTCTCTGGAAAACTTTTTCACATTTTTTAATACTTTGTGCTATAATGTTTCTTCTGTGGGATAGGTCCAGAAGCAGGGCGTAGCTATAGGGGGTGCAGCCGGTACATCACCACCAGGCCCTGTAGCCTGAAGGGGGCCCAAAAGCTCTAATGCCACATAAGAAAACACCAGTATTGCAGATGGTGCATGGGAGCTGGGGGGCCCCATTTAACTTTTTGCACCAGGGCCCAAGAGCTTGAAGTTACGCCTCTGTCCAGAAGGCATTAGAACCCTGTGTGCATCAATGAGCCTTGGGCATCTACGATTCTGTTGCTGGTTCACCAGTCATGCTTTCTTTCGGAGAGGTACTAACTCATACATAGAAAACTCCAGAAGACCTGCTTTTTTGGAGGTGCTCTGATCCAGTTAATTAGCCATCACAATTTTGCCATAAGCCTGCTTATTTTTCTTGATTCCAATATATTAACTTCAAAAACTGACTGCTTACTTGTGGCTTATATATACTGTCCTTTTGACAGGTGCCGAATCTCCCTGTTCTTAACCCCTACAAAAAGAGGTGTGATCTTTCCTGGTTGGATTCCCAGGTCAGGATCCTGAGAATGGTAACCATTGGGCGGTGCTTGTACTGCAATGAAGAATTTGTGGAAGATCATCTATGTATTAGGAGCCAGGATGTAGCAAGTCAAAGGGTGAGGTAGATCCATAGTCAATAGTCAGGTAGGGAGTTAAGACAAGAAATAGAAGCACTGGAACCAGGTGACAAATCTAAAGTGTGAGACATAAGCATAATCGAAAAAGAAGATCAAAGTTAGAATCATGAGTCAGGAACAAACTTGATAACACAAGACCATATCTTAATCTGCAAACAAGGATCTAACAGTTTCACCTTTATATAGGCCGCCAGGCCTGAGGTCATTCTTGGCCATTAGCATGGCAACCCATGGCGACTGGTGGGCAATGTCTATACATACTGCTTATCATACTGGGAAGTAGAGTCTCACATGGTTTCACATAGCAATTACATAATTGATTTGGGGAAGGGGCAGAGGAATTTGAAGAAATTTGCTAGCGGTCCCATAATATTCTTGTTATACCCTTGGAAGTTACTTTACATGGGTAGTGTATATATCTCACAGTGTTACCTAAGAGTTTATGGCTTGACTGTCTCAATAACTTACATATACTTTTGGTGGGTTAAGCACATGTAGACTGGAGACCTCCTGTTCACCCTCCAGTCAGTAGATGGCGCAGGTACAATGAGAGATCAAGTACTTATGACAAGAACCCAAGAAGCAACAGAAAAAGTCAGTTAGTGGCAGTTGAATGCAACAGAGAGCAGACATGTCAAAAGGAGATAGTACAGTAAGGCCGTGTTCACACGGCTTATTCCCGACGGATTTGTGAGCCGGATTGTGCTCACAAATCCGGCGTGAATAAGGGGCTGGGCGGGGCCGGAGCACGGCAGGGGCGCCGCTCCCCGGCCCCATAGACAATGCATTGTTTACGGCACATACGCACCGTAAATAATGTTCATGTCATTTTTCTCCCCCCGCGACGAATTCGCCGAGCGGGGAGGAGCGACGGAATCCACTGTTCTCTATGAGAGCAGTGGATTACCGTAATTACTCCGACAGATTGGCGCCGTACTGCAGCGCAAATCCGGCGCGGAGTACGGCGCCAATCCGCGGAGAAATAAGCCGTGTGAACGAGGCCTAAGGGTATGTTCACACGGCGTATTGTCTCCGTATGAACATACGCTTTTTTAATATGTCTCTGGGTCCATCAGAATTGACCCAGTGACGCATCTAACAATTAGCAGTGAGTTTATCACTGCCGGCAATGACAGACACGCAGCGGCGTTCACATGAGAGATCGCCGCTGTGTGTTTGCATTGCGCCTGGCGGGTCCGTCTTGCGGATGCGATCAAAGAAATAACATGCAATTCTTGAATGGCATCCACAAGACGGACCCGACAAGCGTGATGCAAACACACAGCGGCGATCTCTTATGTGAATGCCGCTGGGTGTCTGTCATTGCTGGCAGTAATAAACTCACTGCTAATTGTTAGATGCGTCACTGGGTCCGTTCTGATGGAACCAGAGACGCATCAAAAAAGCGTATGTTCATAAGGAGGCAAAACGCCATGTGAACATACCCTTAGGCCGTGTTCACACGGCTTATTCACGGCGGATTCGTGCGCCGTATTGAGCGCACAAATCCGCCGTGAATACGGGGCGGGACGGGGGCGGGGCCGGAGCGCGGCGGGGGCGCCGCTCCCGGCCCCATAGACAATGCATTGTTTACGGCGCGTCCGCGCCGTAAATAATGTGCATGTCACTTTCTCCCCCCGCGGCGGATTTGCCGAGCGGGGAGGAGCGACGGAATCCACTGTTCTCTATGAGAGCAGTGGATTACCGTAATGACTCCGACGGATTGGCGCCGTATTGAAGCGCAAATCCGGCGCGGAATACGGCGCCAATCCGTCGGCAAATAAGCCGTGTGAACGGGCCCTTACTGTACTGTCTCCCTTTGACAAGTCTGCTCTCTGTTGCATTCAACTGCCACTAACTGACTTTTTCTGTTGCTTCTTGGGTTCTTGTCTTTAGTACTTGATCTCTCATTGTACCTGCGCCATCTACTGACTCCATCTTGCGGATGCGATCCAAGAATTGCATGTCATTTCTTGGATCGCATCCAATAAATACTGACAGTGAGAAGGCCCAGTAGAAAGTGCTGCAAGGAAACTGGATAAGGTATAACTGGAGAGTGAGCAACATCAGCATAAAAAGGAAGGATCTGTGTGAATGGAGAGGGAGACTTCTGTCCCACAGGTGTGCTGTAGAAGACAGGCGGTTGCGTTGATCTGTAGGCCCTGAATAAACTATTATATCATATCACTGAGGAAGTGCCTATTGCCCAAAGTTTGTTAAAAGAAATAAGATGAAATTCAGTGAACCGTTTAGTCTGTTTAAAGAAATAAGTGTGATGACTCTGACTTCAGTACACTACACGTGGTGTAAATCAGCAGGATAGAGTCAGACATGGCATGTGCAGAAACCAACGGGTTAGGGAGCCAGAACCTACCCTCAGTACAAGTGGGCGTATTGTTAAATCACTTACCCCAGTTCGATGGGAGAAATGTCTTACTGGAAAACTGTAAGGAGAGATGTGAAGGGGCGACCTGTCTGTGCAATGTGGATCCTCATCTAAAAGCTGAGCTGGCACTGAGCATGCTGGACAGAGAAGCTATTATTCTCAGACCCACCAGACAGAGGGAGAGGTTTAAAGGGGTTTTGCCAGGAAGCGAGTTCCTTACCTCCTTATCAGCACAGAGGAGAATATAAACAAATCATGCTGAGTCATGAACGCTGCAGGGGTGAGAGGGAGGGGGTGAGCAAGGAGTGAGGAATAAGGGAGCGTCTCAAAAGTTAACTCAAATAATAACATTACAACAGTGGTTTCTCTATACAGCAGGCAGACTCATACACGTCACTTTTTCCACAGCCCCTTGAAAGCTTATTCATGTTCCCTGTCATCAGATAAGAAGTGTTTCACGCAAGCGCGGCCAGATCAGCTCCTGTCAGCTCCTCTGGTCGTGTCTAATGTAAACTTTCAGGTAACTAAGGGGGACTGAGCAATGCTGTAGCTCTCAGTGGCTTCACTTTTTGTAATCACATATATTTAGAAAAGTAATTAAATATCCATTTTGGAGGATCGCACGTCAACATTACATTGTGGCAAAACCCCTTTAAACAGATCATAGATAGAGATGGGCGAATTTATTCTAACGAAGTGGAATTCGATTAGAATTTCAGGAAAACTTCGGTTCGGAACGGAGTCGAAGTTTGGGGTACTTCGCGTGAACGAAGTGTGTTTTTGATTGATAAAATGTCTGCGAGCACATGCCGTTATATGGGGCAAAGAACTCTGGGAGGAAGAAAGGCATAGCCTACATGACATGTGCAGAAATGAAGCCAATCAGAGACCGGCGGGAGTCTGTGACGTCACCGCACTATATAAGTCCGGGCGCGACGCTGGGAGCTCATACCGCTCTCACTGTACTGATTAGGGAATGTGCTGCCACGGGTGCTTATGATAGCTCTTACTGAAGAACTGATTTTTATTCAGCGATTTTTGGGGGGTGTCACAGCTTGTCTCAGAGACTGCTTCTCTTAACGTTCTATTTCTGATTTTGGGGGGTATTGGATCTGAAGTCCAGTGTGCGTCCACTGCAGTGCATATACATTTTAATGCTATCTGCTCACAGAAACATTGAATATCCAAGGGTTATCTAAGCCTATTCCTGTTGTATTCATTTAAAGAAACAGCGTTTTTACAATACAAATACCACTTCATTTTTGGTTGCTCAATTCTTTTGTGCAATTTACATCCAGGGGTTAATTGAGCGTTGTTCTGCTGTTGTGGTGAGTAAAAGAAACCGTCGTTTTCACCGCCAAAAAAGACATTTTTCCTGTAGCATAATTCATAACCGAAGGTTAATTACAAGTTTTTCGCTTGTTGTGTAGCGTAAAATACACGCCATTGTAACACGCTACAAAGCTGGTAGCTGGTAGTTTTTGGCTGCTCAATTCTTTTGCGAAATTTACATCCAGGGGTTAATTAAGCGTTGTTCTGCTGTTGTGGTGACTAAAAAAAAAACGTATTTTTCACCGCCAAAAAAAAAAATTTTTCCTGTAGCATGATTCATAACCGAAGGTATTACAAGTTTTTCGCTTGTTGTGTAGCGTAAAATACACGCCATTGTAACACGCTACAAAGCTGGTAGTTTTTGGTTGCTCAATTCTTTTACGCAATTTACATCCAGGGGTTAACTAAGCGTTGTTCTGCTGCTGTGGTGACTAAAAGAAACCGTCTTTTTCACCGCCCAAAAAGACATTTTTCCTGTAGCATAATTCATAACTGAAGGTTAATTACAAGTTTTTCTCTTGTAGTGTAGCGTAAAATACACGTCATTGTAACACGCTACAAAGCTGGTAGTTTTTGGCTGCTCAATTATTTTGGGCAATTTACATCCAGGGGTTAATTAAGCGTTGTTCTGCTGTTGTGGTGACTAGAAGAAACCGTCTTTTTCACCGCCAAAAAAGACATTTTTCCTGTAGCATAATTCAAAACCCAAAGGGTTTATAATTACAAGTTTTTTCTTGTTGTGTAGCGTAAAATACACGCCATTGTAACACGCTACAAAGCTGGTAGTTTTTGGTTGCTCAATTCTTTTGCGCAATTTACATAAAAGGGTTAACTAATTATTTTTCTGCAGTTGTACTCAGTAAAAGAAACTTTGTTTTTCACCGCCACAGAAGAAATTCTGTAGCATAATTCATATCTGAAGGTTAATTAAGCCTGTTTGTGCTTTTATATTCAGTAAAATACACAGAGTTTTTTTAAACGGCACATACAAGTCAATTTTTCCCCGCCCATTTGTGGAGCGCAATTTATATCCAAGGGTTACCCAAGCTTCTTAGTGGGTTTCATTTGGAGTCAAATACAGGGTGTGTAAATTTTTCATAAAACAGATTTTCTTCATCAAACACTGTCTGTACATTTTAGAACAAACAGTATGTCAGACAGAGAGGTGGTAGGCTCTACACATGCGAGTGGCAGTGGCACAAACATTCCTGGAGCAGGCCCAGGTCACAGCACAGCAAGGGGATGTCTCGGACCGGGTGTAACTCGGTGAGGCCACAACTGCCGCTGTCATCTAGCGGCCGTGTGTTGACCAGCAACCCAAGTGTTCTTGATTGGTTGACTAGGTCATCCACTTCCTCCCAGATGACATCTGACAATCCCAGCCAAGAGTCGGTGGGAGCGTCAGACACAACCCTTAGTTGGCATGGCCCGGGAGCGGGTCAGCGGCTCTCACCTGTCCTCAACCCGCCTCTGTCCCATCCGGTTCCCTCAGCCAGTGATCTACTATGTAGTCTGGGCTCAGCGCCACTATATAGCGAGGATGAACAATTTGAGGAGGGCAGTCAACAGCTACTTGGCAGCGAAGAAATGGGGCCAATATCCCCTGCTATAGATGTGGAGAGTGGCATGGGAGGTCATGTTGTGAGGGGTCAGCCTCTGCATGCCAAGACTGGTGATGAGGACAGCAGTGACGATGAAACACACATATATGATGATGTTGCCGACCGCACTTGGGAGCTGGGTGAAGCAAGGGCTTCATCATCGTCAGGAGAAGAGGGCCTCAGCTTGCGCGTCAGGCAGCGGCGCAGGCAGCAAGTGGGTTGTGTGGCCGTGAGTCAGCAGGGGAGCAGCAGTGTGATGTCGGGATCCAAGCGGCCACGGGGTAGAAAACCCGCTTCGCAGGTCCAAGAAAATAGCGGCACAGGGGCTCAGCGAGGCAGCGGCGGTAGTAGTCACTCAGTGAGGAGCGTTGGCGGTAAAATCAGCTACTCGGCGGTGTGGCAGTTCTTTGCTAAGACACCGGAGGAGCCGAATATGGGTATATGTAGCATCTGTAAGCAGAAAGTGAAGCGTGGCCAGGGAGCTAACGTTGGCACCATGCTGCGTCACCATCCGGTGGCCTAGGAGAAACGTGGCTCAGATGTGGTGGTCCATCCTGCCGCCACAGCAGTGGCCAGTGGCACGCATGCCATTGCAGCCAGTCAAGGCTCCACCACCTCTGCAGAAGGGAGCTGTTTCTCTTTGCCATCATCTCCCGGTCCAGATGCTCCTGCTCCTCGCTACTCATGGCGCCAGCAGGTGTTCAGCAAGGCGATTGCACAGAGACCACAGTATGCGTCCAACCATCCTAAGGTGCAGCAGCTGACCGTGCTCCTGTCCAAGTTGTTGGTACTGCAGTCCCTCCCTTTCCAAATGGTGGACTCTGCACCATTCAGAGAACTAATGGCTTGTGCCGAGCCGAGATGGAGAGTTCCAAGCCGTAATTTCTTTTCCAAAACAGCAGTACCAGCACTTCATAAACATGTAGAACAGAAAGTGGGCCAGTCCTTGAGCCTATCGGTTTGTTCCAAGGTGCACGGCAGCGCGGACGTCTGGAGCTGTAACTACGGTCAGGGCTACTACATGTCCTTTCCGGCCCATTGGGTGAATGTGCTTCCTGCCTAGGCACACCAACAACTTGGACAGGAGACGCCGCTTTCTCCTCCACGTTGTCAAACTGCAGCTCCTGTGCCAATGTCCGCCTCCTCCTCCACCACCACCACCACCATCTCAGCCTCCACAAGTACTGCTCCATCATACCACATGTGTAGGGCACAGCGGTGTCACACAGTTCTACACCTAGCTTGCCTCGGCGAACGAAGTCACACAGGGGAGGAACTGCTCCGCGTCATGCAGCAAGAAATCGATGTGTGGCTTTCTCCGCGCCAACTGCAAATCGGAACCATGGTGACGGACAATGGGAGTAACATTGTGTCCGCGCTGCACCGAGAAGGGATGGTCCATGCGCCCTGCATGGCGCATGTGTTCAATCTGGTTGTGAAAAGGTTCCTGAAGTCTTCCACCGATCTTCAGAAGATTCTGAAAATGGCCAGAAAACTGTGCATGCACTTCATCCATTCCTACAAAGCCAGGAACACCCTCCTCGAGTTGCAGCGACAGAACGGCATCCCCCAACACACTCTGATATGCGATGTTTCCACCCGTTGGAATTCCAGCTTGCACATGTTGGACCGACTGTATGAACAGAGAAAGGCCATTAACGATTTTTTGATGATCCAGGCGGACAGGAGTACTCCCCTGTGTAACTTTGATGTCAGCCAGTGGCAGCTCATGCGTGACACCTGCCGTTTGTTGAGGCCATTCGAGGAGGCCACGTTATTTGTCAGTCGCCAGGACTACGGGATGAATAACGTCATTCCACTGCTTCATGTCCTGGAACAGATGCTGAAAAATCTGTCTGGGCAGGGGACTGGAGAACTGGCGACTACATCTCGCGGCCACATGAGTCCGGTGGGGACTGAAATGGAGGAGGAGGAGGAGGACATTGGAGCAGAAGCATTGTCTGGTGAAATGAGTGGATTTTCTACCCAGGTGACAAGAGAGGAGGAGCAAGAGCAGCTAGAGGAGGTAGATGGAGATGAGGAAGACGAGGCAGATGACCGGCAAGCACCGTGGCAGTATACAGTGGAGATGGAGGCAGGGAGCCCCTCGGAGTCACTTGTGCAGATGGCCCGCAGCATGCTGATTTGCCTGGCTAGTGACAGCCGAATAGTCAGCATCCGGCAGAGGGATGACTTCTGGTTCTCCACCCTATTGGACCCTCGCTACTGGTCCAAATGGGAGCCTTTTTCCCAGCTATTGAGAGGGAGGACAAACTCAAATACTATAGGGAAATCCTCTGTAGTCAGTTGACCGCTGCCTATGTGCGGCATCATCCCTCCTCTGACAGGTCTGACCGGGGGGTTCTTCAGTGCTCACATACTACTGCCGTGGCTGCTGGGGGAAGGTGGGGGGTTGGAGCAGTACCAGCTCCATCAGCAGCAACCTAAGTCTGGAGTCACTGATGAGCAGCTTCTTTCACCCGCCTAGTGAGTAGGGCAGTCGCCAGCAGCAGCAGCAGCAGGACCTGGAGCAGACCCTGAACCAACAGGTGGTGGCCTACTTGGACAGCACTCTGCCACCACAGTTAGAAGATCCGCTGGACTACTGGGCAGCCAAACTGGATGTGTGGCCGCAACTTGCCGAGTTTGCAGTGGAGAAGCTGTCCTGCCTGGCCAGTAGTGTGGCATCAGAGCTGGTGTTCAGTGCGAGGCAGGGGCCATCGTTACCCCAAGAAGAACTCGCTTGTCCACGGGAAATGTGGAACGACTGACCTTTGTCAAGATGAATCAGGCGTGGATCGGCCAGGATTTCCACACTCCAATGCCTTAGGCGTCAGACTACATCAGCCATGACACCTCACCCAAATTGTGAGAAATGAGTCTTGGTTCAAACTACCTGCCTCAGCCACTATTTTGATGCCGCCACCCACCTGATGCCACACATCTGCTACCAGTTTCTCCATCTGCCACCAACCATCTTTACCAGGGACTTGTATTGCCAACCACCTCCACACTCTGTTATTGTGCTACTTTACGACCTCATGCGGCTGCTGCTGTTGCTGGTGCCGTGACATCCACACTGTGTCATTGTGCCACTCTCTGACCTCATGCTGTTGAACCTGCCGCCGTCACCTCCACTCTCTGTCATTGTTCCACTCTGTGGCCTACTCCAGTTTTTGCCACCTCCAGAATATCATTGTGCCACTGTCTGACCTCATGCTGCTGCTGCCGTGACCTCCACACTGTGTCATTGTGCCACTCTGTGGCCTACTCCTGTTTTTGCCACCTCCAGAATGTCATTGTGCCACTGCCTGACCTCATGCTGCTGCCACCGTCACCTCCACTCTCTGTCATTGTGCCACTCTGTGGCCTACTACTGTTTTGCCACCTCCAGAATGTCATTGTGCCACTGTCTGACGTCATGCTGCTGCTGCCGTGACCTCCACACTTTGTCATTGTGCCACTCTGTGGCCTACTCCTGTTTTTGCCACCTCCAGAATGTCATTGTGCCACTGTCTGACCTCATGCTGCTGCTGCCGTGACCTCCACACTGTGTCATTGTGCCACTCTGTGGCCTACTCCTGTTTTTGCCACCTCCAGAATGTCATTGTGCCACTGCCTGACCTCATGCTGCTGCTGTCGTGACCTCCACACTGTGTCATTGTGCCACTCTGTGGCCTACTCCAGTTTTTGCCACCTCCAGAATGTCATTGTGCCCCTGTCTGACCTCATGCTGCTGCTGCCGTGACCTACACACTGTGTCATTGTGCCACTCTGTGGCCTACTCCTGTTTTTGCCACCTCCAGAATGTCATTGTGCCACTTTCTGACCTCATGCTACTGCTGTGGCTGCTGCCATAACCTCCACACTGTGTCATTGTACCACTCTGTGGCCTACTCCTGTTTTTGCCACTTCCAGAATATCATTGTGCCACTCTCTGACCTCATGCTGCTGTGGCTGCCGCTGTCACCTCCACACTTCACGCTTTCGCTGGCATGACTTTATCAGGCTACATTCCCGCTAGAGTTATTTGGTCAGTATTGCCCTCTAAAGTGCCCAGGGAATTTTATAGTGAAGCGATTCTAAGAGCGGTAGCAGTCATATGCGTGTCATACTAAAACACAACATTGTATGAAGACCAAACCAAGCTCCCTCTGCATATTTATACATGGCACAACGTTCTACAGCACCCTGCAGGCTCTGTGCAGCCTGGAAATAGCGGTTTTTTTAACGTGATTCGTCCGAAGTAATTAGGGCCGAATTTAATTTTGTCGGAAAATTCGGCAAAGTGACCGAATCGAATTTTTGAGAAATTCACCCATCTCTAATCATAGACGTGTTAGAAGATGTTTATAGGTATGTGTTGTCTGAGGCCATACTACAGAAGAGATTCTTTACCCGACACCAAAAAGAAGGGGAGACACTGTCCCAATTTGTAAATAGACTACAGGAGATTATGGTCACCCTGCAAAGGAAGAGTTGGTACTCAGCTACTTCACCAAGAAAGAGGTACTGCTGCGAGACCAGTTCTTATTGGGAATGCGGAGTCAGACGCTGAAATGAACTTTAAGGGAACGGGTAAACTTAGGGCATGTGCCCACGGCAGAGGACAAATACCGGTTGGTTTGTCCGGTTTGTGTGCCGTGCACACGGCCGCGGGGAGGACAGCTTTTCTCTGCAATGAGCGGAGAAAAGCCTTCCCCCTTCACATTGACATGCACATATTCCGCTCGAAAACCAGACGGAAGAATGTGCATGCTCAATCTTATTCGGGCGGCCCGCGGGCGGAAAAACCGCCGGGCGAAAACTGGGGACTGCTGCACGGGTTTTCCATAGAGCCCCATTGTGCTTGTTTGCTGCCGGTTTTTCAGACGGTCTGCAAAACTGCAAACCGTCTGAAAAACCGTCCGAAAACCCATGCCATGGGGACATGGCCTTAGACCCATAGCTAACACTGCATCAAGTCCAGAAAGAGGCTATGACCTTAGAAAAGGAAGAACAGTCAGAGACTTTAGAGACGGCCCCTATTCTGGAAAATACAATTGAAACGCGTCTGAACTAGCTGGAGGAAGCTATCAGAAGGATGGAGGAGCTGCTGAGAAAAATAAAGAGTTGCCGGGTGGTCCATCAGTCAGATGACAGGGACCAATGACCTATACAGAGAGAATATAGAACAATTCCCTGAGGACATGGTCTGGGAGTGTGGCAGGGAAGGACACCTGTCTCAACATTGTCAATGTCGGGGCAATCAACCTTTCCAGCAGGATTTAATCTAAGCCAGTCTGTGGTTGAAGGGCGAACTGCAGGTACTGACGTAAATTCTGGCCTCTTCCTAGGAGCCATGCACCTGGTTGAAGAAAGTGCCATAGTTAAAGTCATGGTTAATAATGTGGAGCTGGATGGACTGTTTGACATGGGATCTCAGGTAACCATTCTCGCTCGTGAAATTTAAGGCCAAAGTTGAGATCAGAAGGAGGTGAAGAAGTTAGTGATCCAGAGGTTGGGACTGGTTATTCTGGGGTATGCCACTCTCAGCTTGACAGTCTGGGTAAACTTCCAGCTCATTAAGATTATTATGTCTTGCAAATACTGGTTTGTTGGAACAGTTTTAGGGGGAGTTCTAGGGGGAAAATGTAGAGTGGAGACCTGCAGTTGATCCTCCAGTCAGTAGATGGCGTAGGTACACTGAGCAAGCAAGTAGTAATGACAAGAACCCAGGGAGCAACAGAAAGTCAGTTAGTATCAGTTGGATGCAGCAGAGAGCAGACATGTCAAAGGGAGAGAGTACAGTAAAACCCAAAGTCCAACAAATACTGATAGTGAGAAGGCCCAGTAGAAAGTACTGGAGGGAAACTGGGGTAAAGTGTAGCAGGAGAGTGAACAATACCAGTATAACAAAGGAAGGATTCGTGTAGATAAAGAGGGAGATTTCCATAGGCGTGCGGCCGTAGACAGACTGTTGCGTTGGGCTGTAGGCCCTGATAGACTATTATAGCATATCACTGAGGAAGCACCTATTGTGCAAAGTTTGTTAAAATAAATAAAATAAAATTCAGCAAACCATTTTATTTAAATAAACAAATGTGACGACTCTGAATTCTGCACATTCGTCTTTTGGTATAAGACACCTTTAATTTGTCAATTGAAACAACTATTAAATTGTTGGATTTGAAATGGATATTATATTTAATCCGTGTCCAGCCAAAGTATTAAAGTCTGCTTACCATATCAGGAAAGACAAGACAGACTGGAGTAGATGACATCTAAGTGGCCATAAATGCATGCAATCCCCCTCACATGTAAATCTTGTTTGTTGACACTGCCATCTGTTTGAGAATAGCAAAAGACAACTTGCCTAAGGGGCAGTACTATCACCTCCTGGCAGGAAGTTAGACACCTGGATGGATCACCCGCACCCTTCAGGGACATGTGATTAATGATTCAACCAGGCCTGGGGGGAGCCACTGAAACAGTGACCAGTCCAACAAGGCTGTTGACCTTTGGATCAAGAAGGCATCTACTGGAAGAAGTGACCTCTAAAATGATTTCTGTAGACTGTATAAGAACTGTGCTGATTGGTGAAGACAGCTCTTGGATGTGTTCCAGGGAAGGGCAATGTGTGTGTGTGTGATTGGTATATAAGATGGCACACAAGGCTAGTTAGGTCTCTCTTCCCCACCATCTTTCCTCTCCCCATGTGCTTTTAGTTAGTTAGGTTTCCTACTTGTTTATATATATTATCCTTTGTAATAAACCCTTTAAAGATCCAGTTGTACGTGATCAATTATTAAGGCACCCTAAAACCTAGCAGATTCTACATTTGGCACCCCAGATGGCACTGTGGTGATTTAAAATTCGACAGTGAATCCCCAAAAACGCTGAATCTGCTCTACTCCAAATTTCTAAAGATAGACGATCAAGAAACAGAAGATCCTGGATCTTGGATACAGAGGAAACCTTTGTGATGTATTAAGTTTTGTTACATTTATGTATTTTGAAACTAAATATCTTTGTGATGTCATATGGAATGTGTAACTTATGGTTAACTGTTGAGTGTAGATTGTTGCAGTGTAGTAGACAATTGAGGTAAAGTTGTACCTTTGTTAAAGAAAGATCTGCTTGTTTCTCCATGCAACAGAATTTGCTTTGATGTGTTAGAGTCATGTGTGAGAAATGTGGCACAAAGTTTAAGCCTTTGATTAGATTTTACAGTCTAGTGTGAAGTCGATATAGTTATTGGTGAATTTTGGACAAACGTTAGATGCAAATCACGATTATGCATACTCTTTGATAGAGTTGTGAATGTGAGTGATTGTTGTGATGACCATTTATGTCCTGTCCCTGTCAGATGTTTCCTCTACCTGTTAAACCTTAAGGGCAAAGCCTGAAGATGAAATGACTGTTCCAAGATTTACAAGAAGATCCTGCAAGGTAATATGAATTTTATTTTGTGTGCCCTTCAGAGGCACAAAACGGGTAAATTTTGGATTTGAAATGGATATTATATATACTCCATGTCCAGCCAAAGGATTAAAGTCTACTGACCATATCAGGAAAGACAAGGTAGACTGGAGTAAATGACATCTAAGTGGCCAGAAATTAATACAATCCCCCTCACATGTTGTAAATCCTGTTTGTTGACTAAACAATGGACACTGCCATCTGTTTGAGAATAGCAGAAGACAACTTGCCTAAGGGGCAGTACCATCACCTCCTGGCAGGAAATTAGACACCTGAATGGATCACCACCACCCTTCAATCAGGCCAGCGGGGGACCCACTCAAACAATGACCTGTCCCACAAGTCTGATGACCATTGGATCAAGAAGTCAACTACTGGAAGAAGTGACCTCTACAATTAGTGTTGAGCGATTATTATCGAAATAGTGGTAATCGGCACTGTTTTTTCGTTGATCAGTTTTTTTAGATGACGCGATAATTTAGGTGTATATCTGTGCATTTTCTATTAATATCGCGCCATTTTCGGCGCTTACTGTCCATTTTGGGCGGCCAGCAAATCAGCTTACAGAATAGAGCAGGTGAAAAGTTTGTGCGACGTCATGATTGGATGTGTATGGTTGCGATTGGTTTAAAAAAATCACATGAACTCTTTTCATAGAACAGCCCTTCCTGTTCATGATGAGTGTCTGTCAGCGTATCTTTAGCAGTAGGGACGTGCCCCTCTGCCTCTGTCCAAACAGCTCAGCAAACAGCTTAGCGAAATTATTTTATTTTTTCACAGAGACAGCTCTACTTTTAGCTGTGATCCTTAGAACTTAGTTAGAACAGAGATTTGCAGATTTTAGGTAGTTAGGCAGAGAATTTTAAAGGAGCATCTATCGCTGTAAAGTCACGGGGGGAGCAGGAGGGGGGGCGCAGGCGAACATAGACAAGCTCTATAAAGGATACTGGATAATGTACAGCCAAAACTATGTTGATAATAATAATAATAATCTTTATTTATATAGCGCCAACATATTCCGCAGCACTTTACAATTTGGAGGGTGTAGGTACAGACAAAAGAAATACATTGCACAATGAAAAGCTACTTACAGATGAGACACAAGGTGAGCAAGAGCTTACAATCTATTAGGGTGTACAGGAGAGACGAAGGGTAAGAAGTGCTAGATTTACAATGGTCCAGCCATGTGACATAAATAGGGGGTTTTGTTTTATGTAGAATTTTTTCGGATGAACCTCCCACCCAAACAGTACATCTATATAAAAGTTAAGTGCCGAAACTGAGATGAGGGCGCTAGGGAGTGTGGGGGAAGGGTGGGAGGGTGTTAGCATTAGGGATTCTGGTAGGCCAGAGTGAGAAGATGTATTCTCAGGGCCCTTTTAAAGCTATGAGAGTTCTGAGTGTGCCTGATCGCCCGCGGTAAGAAATGTTCCAGAGAACTGGTCCCGGCACGTGTGAAGTTTTGGGAAAGACGGGCATGGGAGGTTCGGATGAATGATGATGTAACCTGATATCATCACAAGCGGAGAGAGGGGGTGGGGTGGTAGACAGAGATGAGGGAGGAGATGTAGGGAGGAGCAGCGTATTTTGGAGACCTTTATGAGTGAGAGTGATGAGTTTATGTTGTATCCTGTACTGGATAGGCAACCAGTGCAGTGACTGACACAGGGTAGAGGCATCAGAAATAGCGGCTGGAAAGAAAGACCAAGCCTGGCTGCTGAAATTCAGGACAGATTGGAAGAGGGAGAGTTTGCACAGAGGGAGACCGATAAGCAAGAGTTACAGTAGTCGAGACGAAATGAATAAAGCAACAATGAGAGTTTGAGTTGTTTCCACAGTGAGAAAAGGACGGATTCTGGAGATGTTCTTGAGGTGCAGGTGACAGGAGCGGGCAAGGAATTGGATATAGGGAGAAAAACAGATTGGAATCTAGTATAACCCCAAGACAGCGGGCCTGCTGCCTAGGAGTTATGGTGGTACCACACACTGAGACAGAAAGGGCAGGGTAAGGTCTGTTAGTAGATGGTGGGATGACTAGAAGTCCAGTTTAGTGAGGTTTATTTAAGATACAGGGAGGCCCATGATGTCAGAGACAGCAGACAGGCATCCCCTGGTGTTTGTAGCAGAGCAGGAGTGATGTCTCGGGAGGTGTTGTATAATTGGGTGTCATCAGCCAAGAGATGGTACAGGAAGCCAAATCTGCTGATGGTTTGTCTAAGGGGGGCTGTATAGATTGAGAAGAGGAGAGGACCAAGAACAAAATCCCTGAGGAACCCCGACAGCAAGTGGAAGAGGAGAGGAGGTAGAACCTGCAAATGAGACACTAAAGGGAGCGGTTAGAAAGGTTTAAAGATGAAACCAAGAGAGAGCAGTGTCCCTGGAGGCCAATGGGCTGAGCATGCTGAGGAAAGTTGGTGGTCAACAGTGCAAACGCTGCAAGAGAGATCCAGAAGAAGCAACAATAAAGTAGTTGCCCTGAGATTTAGCTGTTAGGAGATCATTGGAGACTTTAGTTAGAGCCGTTTCTGTGGAGTGTAGGGTGCGGAAAACCTGTTTGGGCAGAGGGTCAAGAAGAGAGTTAGGGGAGAGATAGGGGATTTAGGCGAGAGTAGACCAAGCTTCCAGGAGTTTGGAGATGAACAGCAGGTTAGAGACTGGTCGGTAGTTATCAGCGCAGGATGGGTCCAGAGTGGGCTTTTTCAGTACGGGAGTTATAACAGCATGTTTAAAGGAAGATGGGAAGATCCCAGTAGAGAGAGAGAGGTTACAGATTGCAGTTATGTGAGAGATGTTAGCTGGAGAAATAGACTTGACAAGGTGGGAGGGAATAGGGACAATAGAGCAGGAGGTGGGGAGCGCAGACAGCAGAAGCCTGGACAAATTCTTCTTCATCGTCGGGTCAAGAGCTTGAGAGTAGGTGGGGGGGTGTGTGGGAGGGATCAATGGCTGCTGCTTGAGGTTTGAGAGGAGATGTTTTGCCGTATTTTGTCAATTTTCTCTTTGAAGTGAGGGGCCAGGTCTTCAGCATGGAGGTCAGAAGACCGGGGCCTGAGCTTTGGGGCCTGAAAAGGGGGAGTGGATGGTGTCAAACAGGCTTTTTAGGGTTGTTGGTAAGGTTTGCGAGAGGGGAGGTGAAATATTTTTGTTTGGCACTGTAAAGGGGCAGTTTGATAAGCCCTGAGCATAAATTTGTAGTGGAGAAAGTCTCAGGTAGCTTCGACTTCCTCCACAGACGCTCCGCACATCTGGAACATCGCTGCAAAAGGCGAGTCTGAGGCTGGGGCCATGGCTGGGGGTTTGACTCTGGTGGTGGGGGTGTGTGAGCGGTGCCAATGTGTCCAGGTGGTGGAAAGAGTTTCATTATATGTTTGGACGCCAGGTCAGGGCAGAGAGGGAGGAGATTGGGGCAGTGAGGACTGATGGCGTCTGTGAATTCCTGAGTGTTCATGGAGTGGATATTTCTGAATGGGAGAGGGGCAGGTGTGTCCAGAGATGGGTGAGAATTAGTAATAGTAAAGGAAATAAGATTGTGATCAGAAAAGAGTGTAAGGAGAATTATTAAAGTTAGAGATTGAGGAAGGGTTGCAGAAAACCAATCAAGAGAGTTCCCATCCTTGTGGGTGGGGAGTTTAGTAAACGCGAGAGGCCTAGAATCAGGTTAGTGAAAGGATCTGAGAGGCAGAGGGAGACATGGGGTCACATAGGGATGAAAAGTCACCCATGATGGGGAGGGTAATTTCAGTAGAGAGGAAGTGAGGGAGCCAGGCAGCAAAATGATCCAGAAACTTGGGGGGGTGAGCCGGGGGGTCAGTAGAGAACCCGCGAGTCTGAGGGAAAATGGCTGAAAGAGTCTGAGGGTTGGACCTCAAAGGGGGGGAAAGTGCGTGAGGGTGCAGGAGGAAGGACCTGGTAAGTGCAGTGTGGAGAGAGAAGTTATGCCAATTCCCCCACTCCGGCCTGTTCTCCCGGTCTGGGGTGTGGGTGAAGTGTAGGCCGCCATAGGTGAGAGCGGGAAGGGAAAGCGGTGTTTAGATGGCTGGAGCCATGTTTTTCGTGGGCTAGCAGGTTGAGGGAGTTGGAGAGAAAAGTCATGAACAGCAGTGAGTTGTTGCAGACGGATCAGGCATTCCACAGAGCACATTTCAAAGGGACTGTAAAGATGTACAGCGAATATCAATTAGGTTAGCAGGGTTTCTATGGGAGGAGGAGGTGGGATGAGAAGTAATGGGGGGGTGGGGGCCGGGGTTAAAGGGGAGATGTCACCTGCACAAGAGGCAGGAGAAAGAAAAGATACAAACAGATGGTTCAGTGATAGTATGAGCGGCGTTTGTGCAGCAATATGTGAGCAGGTGGTTTGTGGTATTTGAAAAGGGAAAGGAGAGTGTGTGATGAACACATGGGTGAGTGAAGGAGAGAGGCGCTGATGTGTATAAGATTCTCAGGGGGACTAACTGGGTGGTAAGCCAGGAGGTAGATGGCTGCAAGATAGACAGCAATACTGAGCAAGGTGAATAGTTTTTTTTTTGTAAGCCTAGATACTTACAAGAAAAGACGTTCCTCCTAGCCCCCTTCGGCCCACTTCCGGTCTAATTTCGGTTTTAATTCAGATACCTTGATTCAGATCTATCACTTTCCATATCTGGTTCACTTACAGATATGGTTCACTACTCTACATGGCTATACTGACCGAAATGGTCAGACTGACCCAAGCTAACTAATTTATACTATCCTATGTGGAGTTCATTGATATAAATCAGTGGGCCCAGCTTTCCAGCATGGGTGGGGTTACAAATAAGCCAGCAAGGAGGGTGCTACAGGGGCAGAATGTCAGGTCACTAGCAATACAAATAAACACAGGGAATTATTCAGGACAGAGATTGGGAGAAATCTATGCATTCAACATACCAAAACACAGCACAGCAATTATACATTACAGCAGAGACAAAAGATGGGGGGTTTAGTCCACTATTCACAATTCAACATACCAGAAAAAACAGCACAGCAATTATACATATACAATTGAAAAAACATTGCATTGCCTTATATTAGGATACAGATCTTTCTTAAGTAACTGCAGGTCTATTTGTTAGGTGCAAAACTCCACTTTATTCCAGTATACATTTCGATAGGTGTTCTTTTTTCAATTTTGCCCAGTCCAGCTTTGTTGATATAGCCACCTTGCACTTAAATTTGAAAAACAGCAATTTGTAGTCACCACAGGTTGATAGGTGTCAAAAAATACCTTTTATTATCAGTATACATTTCAGCTTGGTGTTCTTTTTCAATTTTGCCCATTCCAGCTTTGTTGATATAGCCACCTTGCCACCTTAAAGTTTAGGGAAAAAAACAGCAAAAGGGTTTTTTTTTAATTTTCACCACGGGTTTTATAGGTTGCCAAAAAAAATTTTAAACCCCTTTTATATTACAGTATACATTTTAGATACGTGTTTTTTTCACTTGGCGCAGTCAGCTGTGTTGATAGAGCCACCTTGCAGTTAAATTTGATCCAGCAACTTTGTAGTCACCACAGGTGTACTGATAGGTGCCAAAATACCTTTTAATATCCGTATACATTTCAGACAGGTTTTTTTTTCACTTTTGGTCAGTCAAGCTTTGTTGATAGATCTACTTTGCATTAAATTTGAATCCAGCAACTTTGTAGTCACCACAGGTTGATAGGGGCCAAAAAATACCTTTTATTATCAGTATACAGTTCAGATACGTTTTTTTTTCACTTTGGAGCAGGCAGCTGTGTTGATAGAGCCACCTTGCAGTTAAATTTGAATCAAGCAACTTTGTATTCACCACAGGGTACTGATAGGTGCCAAAAATACCTTTTAATATCCGTATACATTCAGAAAAAGGTGTTTTTTCACTTTTGGTCAGTCAAGCTTTGTTGATAGATCTGCTTTGCATAAATTTGAACAGCAATTTTGTAGTCACCACAGGTGAATTGATAGGTGCCAAAAAATACCTTTTATTATCCCTTAAAACATTTTAGACAGGTGTTTTTTCACTTTTGGTCAGTCAAGCTTTGTTGATAGATCTACTTGCAGTTAAATTTGAATACAGCAATTTTTTTAGTCACCACAGGTGTACTGATAGAGTCCAAAAATGCCTTTTAATATCCGAAAACAATTTCTGACAGGTGTTTTTTTTCACTTTTGGTCAGTCAAGCTTTGTTGATAGATCTAAATTTGCAGTTAAATTTGAATCCAGCAACTTTGTAATCACCACAGGTTGATAGGGGCCAAAAATACCTTTTATTATCAGTTTACATTTCAGATACGTGTTTTTTTTCACTTTGGCGCAGGCCAGCTGTGTTAATAGAGCCAACCTTGCAGTAAAATTTTTAATCCAGCAATTGTGTTTTTATTTGAGGGATTTGAGAATAGCTGTGATTTGCCGTCTTTTAATAAAGACTTTCCAAAACTCTCCATACCTTCTCAAATTTTTATAATTTTCCCGGAACATGGAGCGAAATTCAGGTGTAAAGTGAGCAAAGAGGGGTAGGAACATGGAGGTAGAGGTACAGAGAAGGTGCTCCTTCCAGTGCTGGCGACAACATGCATGCCAGCGGATCGTCAGTTGCAGGACCGTCAGGCCTGTCATCGCTAGGTCGGTGCCCTGTGAATCTCAGTAACGAATAGCGTCGTCAGTTTGTTCTTCAGGGGTTAATGCAACCTGCATCCAGCAGTCTTACCTCCTCGTTTTCCCCCAGTCACGGCTACAAATGTCGTCATCAGCATCACCAGCATCCGTCCAACATTTAAGCAGCCCAAATGTCAACTCGTGTACCCACCACTGTGGATAATCCTTTTTTCTGAAGACCTCTTTAATGACAAAATGGGGTTGGGGTAGAAGGCATGTTAAAAAGATCAAGAGCCAAAGAGGATGATTTTCTCTGCTCTGACGCCCAGTTACTGATGCCATCAGAGGAAAGAAGAAGCCGGTCAATCGGCAAAAATCCCCGGCGGTCGGAAAACGCCTGCAGTCCCTCTTGCTTATAGCCCACAGCTCCTGATGCAAAAATGTCAGGACGACGAAGTCACCTGTGTTGATGATGAGATGACGACATTGCGGATCCAACTGGTCTTTTCAGCAGAAATTTCTTGCGAGCGCTTCATCACTGGACGAGGAGGAAGACGATGGGTAAGTGTCATTACGGGTCCCGCCTCAAAAAGGGAGAGGCGGAGCAGAAGTCCGCTGATATGATTCCGCCAGCCACGGCAGCGCAAAACCCGCTCCTCGCTTATCTTCCTCAAAAAGCCCCAAAGGACCTCTCAAGCCGGGGCCTTTCTTTGAGCAAGCGTCTGATTCACACAGCGATGTCATTTTCCGCCTTTGTCGTAAACGCAAAAGTAGAGGAAAGAACCTTAGTGTTTAACCACCACCAACCTCTCTACTCCCCTGCAGCGCATGCATGAGTTGAAATGGAGGCAACACTGGCCAAAAAAGGCCAACCGACGCCGGCCTCCAACCACTGTCACACCCCTCTGTCTCCGCCTCCTCCTCCTCCGCCACCCCCAAAGCGTTCCTCACTGCCCATTCTCTCAGAGTCAGATCAGGATCAGCCTCCGCTTCAGCCTCCACCGTAGCCCGAGTACCACCAGCACCACCAGAGACCCATCCTACCCCTTCTCCTTCCGCCAGTTTGACGACCTGCACGCCGTACAGCGGCCAGTCTAGCAGCCAGCCTTCTGTCTTCCAGGTTTGGGAGCAGAAGAAACACTTTAAAAACCCAAACCATCCCAAAGCCTGAATGTCGGCATTGCCAGGCTTTTGGCCTTGGAAATTTTGCCTTTCCGTCTGGCGGACACAGATGGGTTCCCCCCACGTCATGGCCCTTGCCTGCCCCCAATACCAATGCCAAGCAGGCATTTCTTTGCCAGAAAAGCGTCCCCATGCCCTGGCCAGCCGCTTTGTCATCTAAAATTTCAAGGCGCGTTGTCTGCATCTGTGGCCGGAAAAGTCCATCTGACCACCGACACATGGACTAGTAAGCACGGCCAAGGCCGCTATATCTCTGTGACAGCTCACTGGGTGAGCTTGGGTGGATGTCTAGGGGTGACGGTGGCTCTCAGGCTCAGCGCACGCTCTTCAAAACCGCAGGGATGATGCAGGGTTCTTTCCCCCAAGGTCCTCTGGTGGCATCACGTGCCCAGAGAAACCCGGCCATGTTGAAATTAATTTGTCTTGAAGACCGTCCACGCACAGGTCAGGAGCTGTGGACAGCTCTCCGCAACGAGACCCGAGCGCTGGCTGGGGGACAAGAACCTTGTGCCAGCAAGGTGGTGGTGCGATAAACGGGCGAAATCTCCTGGCCGCCCTTAAGATCGTAAAGGGTGGAGCACATCCCTTGCCTGGCACATGTCATGACCTTGTCGTCCAGAAATTTCTAAAGAGCTACCCGGGTCTGGACTGCCTGCTGAGGAAGGCTCGAAGTCTAAGGGCGACATGTATGAACGGGCTTTACGCCTGTTTTCTGGCATACACTGCGCCTCCCAGCCTGAATCCCGCTGTCGGACGCAGCGTTCGGCACTTTCGGCTGCGGTCCGCATGAAGGGGGGCAGAGGGCGGGCAGTGGGGGTGGTGGGGCAAAGGTGTAGGCGTTCCGGGCTGGCGCGCGCGCGCTCGTATAGTTTCCCAGGCATGTACCATCGCTGCTCGCCAAATCCGGCGCTCGGCAGCTCCGACAGGCAGACCAGGTTTTTTTTGGTCTAAATCCTCCGCGGGGGGGGGGCGAAGTGAAGCAGGATCCGAACATGCGAGGAAGCGGATCGAAGATCGCGACAGAAGTCTCGCACAACCCCCTCCGTGCAGCAGAGTATGAAAAAGGAAAAAATTCGCCTTTTAAATGCGGAAAACAGTGTCAGAAGAGAGCTGCACGTAAAAAATACACATAATAAAAAAAAACATCACTTTCCCAAACTCTAGAACGGCGCAATATCAACAAATACGATATTGCAAATTGCCGGGAAATACAGTAATTCAAAATCTGAAACCTATTCACATTGGTCGGCAGAAACCGCCAATCAAATCGGAGCGACAGTGAACCATTAAAAAGCTATGGGGAAGAATTGACCAATCAAAATCCCGCGGGATAAAACAAAATAC